>JARFNW010053169.1:297-14017 GCA_031763155.1 Dirona albolineata | reverse complement strand
GGCTCACCCCCCCCCCCCCCCCTTTCCCCCTCTCTCTTTCCTTTTTACACATTATCTGTCTTCCTTCTGTTCTTTCTTCATTTCATTCTAACAGTGTCCTCTTTTCTCACCTTTAAATCACTCGTATATATGTCGCCCTTCTTGTTTCAGGCTGTTATTTTGTCCACAAAGAGTCAAACCGCATCCATGAGAGTTCCGGTATTGAAGTCTACTACCAGTGCGGTCAGCAGTCCACGGAGACAAACATGTTACTGGAACTCTTCTGCCAAGTAAGTTATCAATCTTGCATTGGGGGAAAATAGGGAGCTAGTGTAGTGGTAGAAAAATGTACAATTGATATGATCAGGAAAGTGATTGTCAACAGTGAGTTTCAAGCCTGTGCCTGGTAACAACACCCATTTCTTTGCGGGACATAGCAGTTAGGCACTCAACACTTGAGCACTGTGGCTGAAAAAGCCTGGGTGATTGCTGTGGCCGTCAAGGCAATGGATGCGAGCAATGCAAAAATGGATTGTCAACAGTAGGGTGTGGTTATCTTAGAGGATGCCAAATGCATTAAGCCAGTTGTTGCAGTCTTAGGACTGCCTTTTGGTTGCATCTAGCCAATAGCAAGGGAATGTGTTCCCTTTTTAAAAATTTACAATAGGTAATGCGACACGACATTCATTCACAGGTGTTTGCATAGTTAACCTGGCCTGTTAGGGGAGGCAAGGTGAGATGGTCAGGGTTAAGTGGTCATCTTTGAGAGGGTTTGATTGCAACTGATCAGTACATTACCACGTTAGTGGGGCAGTCTTTTAGAGAGGCAAAATAGAGTCAATGACAAGTGGGTGTTATGAGCTGTGGTCATCTTGAACAGTTGGTCTTTTTGAGAGGTTTGACCGAGTTTTTGTATTGAGTTTTGTAGATGACTTAGATGGCTCAGCTCCCAGGAATATATGTTTGAATTTCAAGATCATTGTCATTGTTTTATTGCTGATTCTAAACGGACAGAAATTGCTTGGTGGGAGTGGTGGACACTGTAGACTGATCACATGCTGGTCTTGAACATATGATCTAAAACTTACTGTGCTCATTGTTCAGTGATGCAGGCTTATCGGGATTCTGCGTGTATGTGTTGTCCTGGGCTTGACAAGAGGAAAGTTGACTCTCTTCTTAGGCAAAATCTATGGTGTAAGATCTAAGAAACAAAGAGGCTGAAAGCTTAACCAGACTTTTGATTGAGTGTGGTCAAGTTGAATGATGCCTGGCCCGCTGTCTTGCAATTCCATTTTCTCTGCCCAATATAATATGGAAAACTATAAGTCATTTTTCAACTAAAGGTTTTTAATGCTCAATGGACGCTAATTAGTGTGAAGATGTTATGGTTGATTCTTGGAACGTTGTCTTATAACTTTTTGTCTTATCATTTGTAGGTCATCAGTGAACCCTGCTTCAACATCCTTCGGACTCAGGAACAGCTAGGTATGTCGTATTTTAGTGACTATAATCTAATGATACAGAATTGATGTGTAGTGGGGAAGAGATGCCTTTGGTGTAGAAAATTACTTTACTTGTTTTCTCTGCTTTAGTTTTATATCTACTTTAATAGTAAATGGATTTGGCTTTTAGCCTTTTCACATAATGGGAATGTTGTATGTTTGTAAAATATTATGAGACCCGCTAAAGCCAATCGTATGCAAATAGATATGAAGAGAATAAGTAAGAGGCTTCTTGACTGTATTCTTTCTTACTCCATTCCTATTCAGGTCACATTGTGTGATTCTTGACTATATTTTACATTGTGTGATTCTTGACTGTATTCTTTCTTACTCTTTTCCTATTCAGGCTACATTGTGTTCAGTGGTGTGAGGAGAGCGAAGGGTGTCCAAGGGCTGAGGGTCATTGTCCAGTCTTCGAAACCACCTCAGTATGTGGAAGGACGTATCGAAGCCTTCATCCTCAAGATGAACGTGAGTAATAGTCAAATCTGATTTCAAATTATAGCTTGTTGTATGCCTCACGTTGGGGAAAGTTCCCAAGTAGTGCTATCAATTTTTGGGAGGACGCTTGTATGTGTGTATGTATGTAGGTATGTATGTATGTAGGTTTGTATGTATGTATGTATGTATGTATGTATGTAAGTATATATACATATGTATGTAATGTAATGTAATAATAATAAATTTTAAAATGTTTCAAATGTTACCTAACAATTTAAAGTAAGAAGTTGTACATTGCATGAATTTACAAAGCTCTTATTACTATTACTATTATCATTCTCATGATTATTATTATTATTATTATTATTATTGTTGTTGTTGTTATTATTGCACTAATTTGAGTGAAATGAACATGAAAAAGCATAATGGTGATGATTTTGAACTCACCATTTTTCATTCAGGACGTGCTCAAAGACATGAGTGAAGAAGAGTTTGGAAAGCATATAAATGCACTCGCCACCAAACGGTTGGAGAAGCCAAAGAAATTGATGCAACAGAACAGAAAGTACTGGACTGAAATCATTTCCAGCTTCTACAATTTTGACAGAGGTAAGGAGAAGCACCATGATGGACTTAAAGTTGAGTAGGAGAAAGCCACCTTGTTACCTTGTGCTTCGTTGTGTCATATTTGCTCATAGTAAAGTGTTAAAATGTAATGATGGGTTTATAGTAATTTTCCCCGTACAAGTACAGGTATAGGCTCACAAGACTTCACATTATTTATCCTCCAGCGGTCTCTTTCATTCAGTCTTTCTCAACTCTGCAGGAGCATACAATACAGCAGCCTGTCAGGTGCATCATACTAGCACTCTTTTTAAAAACTCGTAGATGGGTACTCATTCACGTTTACATCAAACCTCTTATATTCGCTGCATGACATAATCATATCACACCAACACATACCTTTCAGTCAGCAAGTTTGTGTTTCAGACTGGAAAATGTTATGAAATTGAAATACATCCAAGATTAAAGATGTGCTTTAAATCTTGACCCACTGCTCACCAGCTTCACAGAAAGGAAGTGAGATCCAGGCCATTGGTCCAACTTAAGAAAAAATATATATTTTATTTCAAAGGGTTTTGGAACCTTTGATAGTTTTAGTCTTAAAGATCTAAGTTATGGGAGGGGGATATCAATTCTTAGCTAAAGGATGATAAGATTTTTTTTATTATTTTTTTTCCGTTAAAGCAAAATGTATATATTTTTTTGAATTTAGCCAATAATTAAAAAGTAATGTCAATTAGTATTCATTCCATCTTTTGTTGACAAATGCTATTTCTTATAAAGGTGTTGACAGGTTATTGACCCTACTTATATATATATTTTTTTTTCTTTCTTTAGATTCTGTGGAAGTTGAATTTCTGAGGAAACTGACAAAGGATGATTTATACAAGTTTTATACCGTAATATATTATTATTATTATTATTATTATTATTATTATTATTGTAGCTTGGTAGTTGTGCAAAGTGATTTTATCCTACTTTTTTTCTTTTCTATTTTTTTGTTTTTTGTTTGGTTTTTTTTTGTAGTCAGATGTTCCTGAAAGTTTCGTTTTAAACTCAGTAGGCACAAAATTTTGGCTGAAGCAAGGGCTCAAGGGTTCAATTTTCAAGTTGGTCATATTGCTGTGATTAAAAGATTTCATCTCTGATCCTGAACTGAGTCAATTGTAATTCATTATGGATGAAAATCCCATGAAATTCAGCATTCTGGATGAGTGTAAATCTTGTTCATTGTCATGATGAATGCTTCCGGGTCAAAATCGGACAATGACCATGTTAATGTTTGGTCTAAAACAGTCTAGTTACGATCATAGATCATATCGAGGGCTGGCAGCTACTAGTGGAGACTTTCATTTCTTCATTTCCTCCTAAAATTGATCTCCTTATCTTGTCGATTCTCACATCTCTACATTGTATCCAAATACCGAATCTGCCATGGGTACCGGGACCCTTGACACTCAGTGTCATCCAGTGCATAATAACTCCACTCTCTCAGTTGTATTTCACACGCAAGAAGTGTTATATGATGAATTGGACATTCTCAGATTTTTTTAAAACGGAGATGTCAACTTCTTCTTGTTGTCAGCCAGTGATTGATATTGTCTCAGCAGACGTGTCCAAATAAATAGTCTGCAAATTGCAATTTACATGTACTGGGCCGCTTGAAAGTGTAGGAAGCAGAAAATTTACATGGTATTTTAGTTGCAATTTGAGGTTTTAGTGATTGACAATTATTGTACTATTAATGTGTGCAGACTCACTTCCTGGTACTGGTAGTCCTCTTTGAAGTCTCTATCTTTGTTCATTACCGAGAAACAATTTTTTTCAGCAAACCACCCAAAACTTCATGAAAATACAAAATTTGGCATGGCATTGGGAAAACTGAATACTGAATGCATAAAAGAAGTGTGGCCCATTGAGTGTTGCAATGTTAATCTTTGACTAATATTATTAATTTCCACCAACTTATTGTTTGTTTTCATCCGATTAAATTTTTTTTTTCTTTTTTCAGACCAATATACGACTGGATGCTCCAAAGAGACATAAACTATCGGTCCACGTCATCTCAGAGGTAAAAAATGGAAACCAAGTTGCCGCTGTGTCCGTTGTAAATGGAGATAGCGCGCCAGCAACAGGCTCTGATGGTCCGCTGGAGTCTCCAGATCTACCACTGGTGAGTGAATCAAATCTTGCGTTCTTTTTCAAATTTCATCAATCATTTTACCACTCTGTGTCCTTTTTGAAGCATTGGTTTTTGATGGTTTGTATCCCAAACTTAAATAAAAGATAAAATTGTGACATTTTATGTTCAACTCTGATGCTCGTTAGACCAGCAAATCCCTATTTTAGCGTTATTTTGTGCAATACAAACCATGGTTTGGAATTTCAAAAAACTAATCGTTTTCCATTCATTATAATAGTGTTGTTATAACTCTTTCCCCAGCCTGTTGTGGTGACAGACGTGATGGAATTCAAGAGAGACCTGGCTCTCTATCCTCTACCCAAACCCTTCATAGATCTCACCCAGGCCAAGGCAAAGCTGTGATTATTTCATACCTCCACTAAGTTTCTGACAAGGATTTAACTTATTTTTTACAATGTACCATAATATTTTCAGTGTTATGAGTTTGTTTGTTTGAATTGGGTCTAACAAAGACCCCTGTTTACTCTCTTAGTCAAGAGGAGCAAAATTCATCAGGAGTCATTGTCTAATGTTGCAGCTAAACAAAAGGACTAGCGTGAAAGTCGTGTATATAGTTTATAATATGTTATTCCTGTTTCTACTACTACTATAGTTAGTGACTTTATTCATAAATATACGTCTCAAATGAAAGGAAAGACAATGCCATGGAATTAATTTTTTCTCAGAATTTGTGTAGATTTGTATGAGGAGAGAAGCAAGCTAGATCGGTCCCATTCCACCTCTCTACTCATTCTACTGTTGTTTGCGAGCCTTGTGATGGGAAATATTTAAAATAGAACTTTGACACTAGTTTGAATTGCCTCTCTGGATAAGAAAGAAAGAGAAATTGATGAAAGGAAAAAAAATTCTGATCTCGACAGAATTTGAACCAATAACTAAAAGTTAAAACGGAAGCGAAAATCGCTACCTTATCCATTTACCTTTTTGATGTGAAGTGAAAACATGAAGTATGTTAATTAGTTTCAATTGGTCTATAGCTGAACATTTGGAGCTAATTGAAGCTAATTAACATACTATATTCTATATTTTCACTCAGATCAAGTGTTTTTGATTTTCGACATTCATCTTAATAAATCACTGACATGCTGAACTGGTGAACCAAACATCTGAAAAGATCACAATTTTTACAGTCTTAGAAGATACACTATGTTTAAATCATTAAAAAATATATATATATTAAAGTATCTTTGATTATTGATGTGAAATGCATTATTTGTGTGTCTTGTATTTTAAGTTTCTTCTTCAAATTGCTACAATTATGAAAGTAGCTCACATCAATGTTTTGAGGGGTGAGAGATCACGGAGAAAAGACAACAAACAAAACAAAAACAAACCAGTTGAATGCTGATTTTCTTGTTTTCTAGAATGTTTTAAATGCATAAAACAGAGAACTTTGGGATAAAAAAGAGATATCCTACTTTTGTTCATTTTGGTATGACTTTTTATTTAGCTTTATTATATACAGTCCTTGCGCCTAGATCTGACCAGTGTCCCCAATCCGACCACCCTGTTTCGGCTCAATTTCAAGCAGATGACAGGTTTAATGATTTATAAGAAGAATGATCAAAACCAAACCTGATGTATCAACCACAAAAACGCGGTAATTAATGTAAACGAAAACAAAAAGTGATCAGCGGTCGGATCGGGGACACTGGTCTGAACTAGGCACAAGGACTGTGGATATAGTGTTTTATCCTTCTCATTTAAACTCCAATGATAAAACAGCTAGATAAAGTCTTGTGAAATGAGTAGTTAGTTATACCCAGAGAGAGAGCATGGAATATCATCTTTCTATATGTCCATGTGTTGTTGATATTATGTTCCTTTTTAAAAAAAAAAAAATTTGAATTGTGTTTTGTGAGCCTTGGTCTGTCTATTTTAGATGTTCCATGTATGTATTTGTTGTGTAAGTTTTGTTTAAAGTTGTTATGTTAAAGTCTTAATAGCATTAGCAACTACTGGCAGCTACTATTCATCTGCATTGGAAAGATCTTTGCACAATATTTCCAACATAGATAATATGATACTCCAGACAAAGTCCTTTTGTATTTAATCGTATATCTTAAGGTGCAGATTCTTTTCCATATATTTTTTAAAATGGAGAGTTTTAAAGAAACAGGCATTATTTACATATTTATGGTCAATGTATACATAATATGGTTGAAGTGGTTTTAAGGTGTTTTGAAATTGAAATGATACTAGTGCCTTTGGTTACACAGTGGGTTCATCACCTGTTTGGTCAAAGGTCTAGTTCCATCGAGTTCCTGTTCTATTGCTTTCCCAGAGTAGAGTGATGATCATGGATGATCGCTATATAAATGCCAATCATTCATTAACTGCCTTTGGCTCATTATAAGAATAGACGAGTTTGGAGATGCTGCAAGCAGGGGGACCAGAATTTCTCACAGAGAGAACTAGTAAATTCTTTTTTGTTCTTGTTAGATTAATGACGGTGGTGGTGGTGGTGGTGGTGGTTGAGGTTTTGTGAGAAAAATTAGTCATTTTCCCACTAAGTAAATTATTGGTCCCAGTTTGGCATGAAAACCATGCTCTTAGGCAGTGTCGCACTGACCGACAGGCTGTACTTTTACTGGGGTATATATATATATAGACATTGTGTTAGGCATGATGATCATGCTCTTAGGCAGACCGGGCTCTTAGACGTAGACTACTGTATATTATCCAAAAGTCCAGTAAGGATGTATTCATTGGGCGAGAAGAATTTATGTGGATTGATGTTCTAGAATTTGGATTTGGATTTCAGAGGAATGGGCAGCTGTATGTTTGATTCTTTCTAAGCATATCACAAGAATTGTAAAAAAACAAAAAACAAATAAAAATTGTTTTTATATGATTTATAGGTTTTGGTTTTTTTTTTTGTATGTGTGCTGTCATATCAATATGTTATATTTATATGCTTTATGCGTATGTAACATTTTGATTTTTATTTGAGAAAATGACGTCATTATTACTTGTGTAGATAATAAACATGTTTTACCAATTTTCATGGGTTTTAACAGATGTCTTAAATTGGGCGTGTGTTTTGGGGTTTTTTCCCTCCTTGACATTTAAATTTTTGTGAGAAAAGGGAGAAATAATTTGTTTTATTTCTTTTTTTTATCAAATTATTGAAATTGAAATTGTTTAGTGATGTCACTTAACTTGACAGAGAATAAGAATATGTAAATATAATGGAATCTTGACTAATTTATAAAACATAAAAAATATTAGACTAATTGTTTGTCTTCCTTACAAAAATTAAAATTGAAATGTCAGATACAGAGTTTTAAAATTAATAATTACTGTCTTCAAAAAAGAAAGTTATATAATAATGGACTATTCAATTCACTCTGTTTGAGATCTTCAAACAAATTGTTTGAATGCACCGCTACTGGAAGGGTCTATTTTCTTTTTTCTTTTTCTTTTTTCTTCAAGTCGACCCATTTACTCTCATTAACAAACATGCAGAATATTGATTGAGGTCAATTTCTCTCTGCAATGACAAAAGTTAAATTAATGAAGAAACATGTTTTGCAATAAACAATGTAAATACTTTTCACTTCTATTTCTATCTAGTGATTGTTGCATGCTGTTCAAGTCTCTAATTAAAATTTATACTGTTGATGGCATCTAATTTTACTTGGTAGACCTTACAATGTATTATAGGTATATTATTATAATATGTATACAGTGTCTATTTTCCAATCAACTTCTATGATTATGATGCTGTTTTTATCCATTAAAAGATCTTATATTGTTAGCCCCATCATTGTGATGCAGCACACTAATCTTCCACTTCTCTTTCACATGACTTTTTGCATGTGGGTCATCATCTACAGGATAATTTTAACTTTGAAGAAATCACATTGTTTCAGTTTCTGCAAACTAAATGTTCTTCATCCGTGGACTCATCCACAAGTTTTTTATCCACAAACATGGATTCTACTCTTTCATTCTAGGTCGTCGTCGTATGACATTATAGAAAAATCAAAGCAGACTTTGTTGATATATTATGACCCTATACTTAGATGCCAGTTCACATATATTCTGTTAAAATCAGTAAATTACACTGTTTGTAAAGGGGAAAAAATAAATCATAAAAGTTTGAAAGAATACATTATTAAATTATAATTATAATATACTCTCTTCTGAATATTCCTTATCACTTTGAAATTTCTTGCAACTTTAAAATAGACACATTGTCAATGAATATTTTGAACAAAGTGTAGTCGTATTTCAAAATTGTATCGCTGATAACTGTTAAGCAACCTGTTGCCTCAGGGCATGATTTATATGTAGCAAGGGGAATCTGGCATGTAATGGTGGGTTAAATATAAATATGTTTGGCAAAGTTCTTCAACCTGACATGGCATCTGTGCTTACATTGATGGAGAATGGTCATAAACAAAATGCTTTAGAAGGTTTGGTTTTTTCCCCCCAGAACTACCAATGTCAGTTCATATCAGGGGTACAATTTTCATGGGATCTTAAAATTTAGGCTTCCCAAAATTTAATGTTTCACATCATCTACTCGCCTGTAAATGATAACATATTATAAATATATACAAACTCAAGTCCAAAAATGACACGAATGGACAGTGGATGAATTATTATAATACATGATGCCTGCCTCTTTGGTAAAATGTCCAGTTTCTATAGATGTTGGGTGAACACCTGTGGCGACAACACCATGTTGTCTGGTCCAGATATGAGTAATATTGAACTGTGTATTCCTTCTTGTACCAAACAAGGTTTATTGGCAAAGTGGGCCGATGCTCTGCTTGCCTTATCAAATCTTGATCCATAGATTTTCCCACTCTGTGTCAGGTCATGTGGGGCACAGACTTGCACTTAACTTACGTTTTACCTGGGTCTGCCTTCTGCCTTGTACACTGTCCTCGGCCAGGCACAGAGCTGGTCCGTACACTGTTAAATCACTTTACTATACGTAACAGATAACAAGCAAACAAAATATATGATGGTGTTGATATATGCAGCAAAATATGTGGGACATTGGTGTCCTACGTTTTCTGATACTGTAGCCGAGGGATAAATGACATCAAACTATGCGGGCAGATGACACATATTTTATTAACAGAAATTTCCAATTAGATTTTTGATGCATTTGTTTGGAAAGTGGCAGCTATTATTACTGGTCGGCTCTTTTTGACAAAAAAAATATTCTGTTGCCTCTTTGGTAAAATTCCCACAGTTTCTGAAAACCTGAGGATACAATGTGATGATGTATCTAATCCAGGTATGGGTAATCAGTAACATTGAACAATTTATTTTTTCTTGCACCAAACAAGCTTTATTTCGGCAATGTAGTGGGATGATCCCCTGCTGCTTGCCTTAAAAAAATCCCAATCCAATAGAATTTACCGGCTTTGTATGGAGCCATGTGAAGGTACTGGCCGGTCACCGACTTGAATGAATTCCGGTCTGCATATTGATTGATTGCCTCTGGTAAAAATTTCCAGTTTCTATACGGTAGCTGTTGGGTGAACACCTGAGGCTACAAAATCATGTTGTCTGGTCCTGATATGAGTTGTATTGAAAAGTGAATTGTGCTTCTTGCACCAAACAAGGTTTATTGGCACAGTGGGCTGATCACCTGCTTGCCTTAAAAATCTTGATCCATAGATTTTCTAGTTCTGTGTCAGGCCATGTGTACTTGAGGGGCACAGACTTGCGCCTGACCTGAATACGTTTATCCTAGTCTGCACATCAATGCCTTCTGTCTTGTACACTGTCCTTGGCCAGACACAGAGTTGGTCCCCACACTGTTTAATCACAGTACTATAGGGAACAGATAACAAACAAATATTGATTGATGGCCTTTTGCCTTGTACACTCCTCTACTGTCAGATACAGCTGTCCCCTACACTGTGTGATTATGGAATGAACTGAGAATGATAATAAACATCTTTTTTCTTAGCTCAACCAGTTCTTTCTCGAATTCCTAGCTATTGTCAAACAATACAATGGGAAGATGGTCAGCTTTTCCCAGGTGATAATTGAGAGAAATAATTAGATTGTACCCAGATCCAGAGGATATAATGTGCATTTTACATTCTCTTTTTGTCTCTGGTTTTTGTTTTTTTAACAAAAGGCAAGACAATTATTGTATAATATAAAAAACAACATTAAAATCATTGATAATTGATTAATATTGAATAGTTTTATTGAGAAGCGTAATGGGGTGCAGTGAATTTGTTTCATGCCATACTAGATCTAGAAGACAATGAAAAAAAAAGATGATTTGTTCGTGAAAAATATTATAGTTTTTGATTATTTTGATTAACGTTAAAGCTGTTTCTGTAAGCACTCCAGTTCAGCTTGTAATCCATTTCTCTTGGAACGCAGGTTTTGAAAATTGAATCTTAAAAAGACAAAGTTAGTTAAGTTATGTTTCCTTGGAAGATACAATTTTCTTATGGCTTTACTTACCCTGAATAATAGGACATGTTTTATAGATTATTTTCGTCTACAATTTGACATCATTATTCGGGAAGTACCAATTTTGATTACATTTTGCATTCACTTTGATGCCCTTTAGATGGGTAACGTCATATCTCCTTAGCGTTTCGTTGTCTGATTTTCCAAAAATAGAACGCTTTTGGGTTTCTCAAGCTAAGTGATTTACACTATTCTCCACATGTTACAATTACAATACTTGGGTCTTTGATTTGGCTTTTATTATATTTTAATTTTTTTATTTTTGTTTTTAAAAGGGAAGGAAATGCATGGTGTTAAGAATTTTAAGTTTGTAGAACAGGACCTTATCTTTCTAAAAAAAAACAATGACGTTTTCTGATGAGCCTGCCAGGACAGACAAAAATGTCAAAAGACTTCTCTCACTCTCAGCTTTACAGACTGGTATAATCCAGAGGTGTGCTTATAGGTCCAATACGTTTGGCTTTAGATATTTCAGCTATGACTAGGGGATTTAGTCAAGAATGGGAAGGCCTGGGGGAAACTGATTTATATATTTATATTATAAAGGAGTATTCCTATTGGGAAATAGGATAAGGTAATCTCAGAAATCTGCAAATATTTAAACTTCAACTGAGCACTAAAATTCATAATTTCTAACAGATTGACATAGGCATACTTTTGTACATAAATTTGTGTTGAACATGTTAATATTATCATTTAATTAAGTACAACGTCGGAATTTGAATTCACTCCCACGCATTCTGTGCATTTTGTCAAGGGGTGGGTAGGGGTTTTCAAAGAATCGTCATTCTTGATCCGTTACCATAGCGGATTGAAGCAATCTCATTTTATGTATTCCGTTCGAAGAGCAGGTTATTTAGCTATGAATATATTATAAATATATGGATTCTTCTTCTATATTATAAGCGGTGTGACAATGAAAATATTTATTCAGTAGATATATTCTTCTTATTATCTATGTACATGTTTCTATTATTCTGATGGTAAAAAAAATATATTGTTTTACAATAATTTTTTGATAAAAATAAAAATCTGTTTGAAAAAGGAAAAAAATTCTGTGAAAGCGTTTCTGAATGTTTATGGGTTTTCACCACGGTCGTTGGTTGTTTGGTTGTTTTTACTGTGAGAGTGATTTCTGACGGTCAATAAATGCTGGATTCTTCTTCTAGGGTGAAATGGAATATTGGGAGAATAGAAATTGAATATTAGAGAATAGAAATTGAATATTTGAGAGTAGAAATTGAATATTATAGAGTAGAAATTGAATATCAGAGAATAGAAATTGAGAATTAGAGAATAGAAATTGAGAATTAGAGAATAGAAATTGAATATCAGAGAATAGAAACTGGATGTTAGAGAATAAAAATTAAATAGAGATTGATGTTTAACTAATAATTTCAGCTGTCGTCTTTTAAACTAAACTGAGCTGTGTCAATGTAAAATGATTTGGTTTTAAGATGTGGACACAAGCCTCAGGACTGAGAGATTGATGTTGATATGACACGAGATCAAACGTATCCAAATCTTTTTGTCAAATGGGGAAGGGCATAGCTGGGCCAATTACTGGCTATTGTTCTTTTCAACAAATGGAAAAGACACTTAGCTTAAACAACATCAAAACAAATTTATAAAGGAATGAAAAGGGACCCGGAAACGCCCCAAATCTAACAATGGTACAAAATGAATGAACATCTTACACTTACACACAATTATGCATGTTGTTAGTGCAGTGTAGTGCTAGAAAGCAGGGAAACGTGTGCTGAAAGTGGACTGATCACCTACTTGTCTAAAATCACCTACTTGTCCAAAATATATGACCATCGTAAGTTAATACTACTGCATGTAATGGTAGGTAAAGAGGAGGTCGCTGCATGGTGTGTAGGTTCGTTTTCTTGAATCTGCGGAGCCCAGCAGTGCAAATACACAAATAGTACAAAACATATAAATAGCACTAACACCCCCAGCCCCGCCACCCCCCCCCCCCCAACCGTACAAAAGACAACAACAATCCGAATGGGGGGGGGGGGATATTCTTTGGGGAAAAAGCGTCTCGTGAAATGTTTCTTCTAAGAAAAGGGGGTAAAAAAGAACCCTTCCAAAAAAAAAACGCCGGCTAACCAAATTAAAGATTTGACAAAAAGCAAAACCAAGATGTCTAGGTAGAAAAATCATTTTTACTTTTATATCACAATAGACAGCCATAACCATAGATTAGGTAAATTAAAATTATCGATGCAGAATCATGAGGGAACCAACACTGCTCGTATGTAGATCATCAATACAATTCATAGATAATACATAGACAATTCATTAGCGCATGGCAGCTGACAATTTCTTAAAATCCCTTAGATTGAAAAAAAAAACCCCAAAGGCGTTCTGTTTTTGGAAAATAAGGCGACAAAAAAATGCTAATGAAATAGGAAGTTATCGATCTAAAGGGCATCAAAGTGAACGCAATAATAATAATATGTCATCCAAATCGGTACTTCTCAAATAATGACGTCAAATTGTAGATGGGAATGATCCAAAATACGTGTCGTCAAATTGTAGGGGGGGGGGGGGGGGGGGGGTA
>JARFNW010053058.1:0-14017 GCA_031763155.1 Dirona albolineata | reverse complement strand
GAGAGAGAGAGAGAGAGAGAGAGAGAGAGAGAGAGAGAGAGAGAGAGAGAGAGAGAGAGAGAGAGAGAGAGAGATTTATTATTTTTTCCCCCACTTTATGATATGTTCCGTGGCATTTCCAGGAGATGACCAAGTCCCAAGAAGACCCGATGGTGTCGTCCCAGGCATCTCATCCCGAGCCGGTGTGTCAGGTGGGGATGGACGGAGCAATGCAGCACCAGGTCTCCTTCTCCACCATGCTACAACCAAGTCAGTGTCTCCAGGTCCAGATGGGAGCCTGTTTGAGCCAGGGGCTCGTGGCTCCATCCATTAACCTGATAGGGCTTTCACCACAACTGGACATCTGCTTGGAGCACCGGACTGACCCTCAGATGTGCTTCTCTGTGCCTCAGACCTCAGAACCTTCAGATGTAATGATCCTATCATTTTTGCAACAACTCGTAATCTTTCATTATTTACTAATCTTTTAACAATTTATAACTTTTCCTCATTTGGTTTCCATTCAATCTTACTATTATGTTTTTATATAAATCTCGAAACGATCATCAAACAAATTGAAAGGAAGGATAAGAATCTGACACGTTTTGGCGTAGTAATAATTGTTGTCCTCGAATGATTTTTTTCCCTCTCCCAGATCTCTTTCTCCAGCATCAGGGCTTACCAAAACCATTGGCTGCCGTTGCTGGTCTCTGGGTCGGCACAGGAAGCTGTCAGGGAAGGGGAGAGAATCACCATTCATGGTGTCAGTATAGCCTGGACTGCTGACCAGCAGGACCAGTCAAGCCAGCGAGTCGTGTACGGAGAATTGACCCTGTCCAAGATGTTTTGCGCCAGAAGCAAATTCCATCCGCCAGAGGGTGAGTTTTAGTTTTTATCAGAGAACTTGAATGGGCTCATCGCCTGCTCGTCTTTAATTTGTGATGCAGTCTTTCTCGCCATGTGTTAGGTGATGAGTGGTGTAAGTCCTCATTGACATTTGGATTTACTTCCATTTGTCATTTGCACCCTACAGAGCTTTTTGCTGTATAAAGGGGACTCAATAAACAAACAAACAAGAGAACTTGAATTCCACTGAGAAGCAGCAGCTACCTCTTCCCAGTACTAGATAAATAGGTCAGCCTACATCCATTTAATGTTCACAGCGTTGCAGTTTTGAGCACAAAATACAGATTCAAAAAGCCAGACCCGAACCCCCCATCATCTGCACGGTTAGTGCAATGTCTTAACCTCTTGGCCACCGTGCCTGTGAG
This sequence comes from Dirona albolineata, assembly GCA_031763155.1. NCBI lineage: Eukaryota > Metazoa > Mollusca > Gastropoda > Nudibranchia > Dironidae > Dirona > Dirona albolineata. The sequence continues at coordinate 12,767 of JARFNW010053058.1, read as the reverse complement.
CTAGTATCTATTTGCCATGTGGGCCGACAGAAAAAGAACGCTGAATCGTTGTGTTCAACAGTGATGCTTGTTATATTTGTAAGTCCCTATTTCATTTCATTTTTTTCGCAATATTTAGGAAAAAATAGTGGAATTTCATTTGGGAATTTTGAACTTGCTATTTGATTGTTTTGTTACTATGACTCGTCTCCTTACCACCTTTGACATTCCAACAGGAGCCCAACAGGAAGGAGATGTCCACCAGTGCCTGGCCTTCATGTGTGTACGATACAAAAATGTTGACCTTGATGTCTGCCATTCCCCTGACCCCAATGTCGCGGCCTTGATCAATGCCAAACACAAGGTCACCTGGGTGGGTCACTGCACTGTCACAGAGGTCAAATACGATCAGACCAATGTCAGAGTCCGGCTGCAACTGGTTCAATCTGGATTTCCCATTCCGGGACCGTTGTTGGGAAATGACGGAGACAAAATGGAATGTACACTGGAGTGGATTGGAAAGGGACGCAAGTACAGGTATGTCTGTGGGACGGTGTGAGAAGGGTTATGCTTTCGACGTACATGTCTCAAAACCAGACCAAATCCGTAAAGGAAAGTCAGTTGTTGACTGCCTGGGCATCTTTAAAGGTCTCCAGAATGTTAGGGTAAAAGATGAGCTTTTACTATCTTTCTTTCTTTATGAATATCCTTTCTACCTTTCGATGTAAGGGGCTTTTACATAATACAAATGATTAAATAATTCCATATGCCAAAATTTGTACTGCCGTCTCGTTTGAAGTGGTCAATTGCAAGACAAATAGATAGCACTTGTATGGGGCTTGCTTTAAATTTTAAAGTCATCTACCTTCCTGAGTGTAATGCAATCTGACTGTCATCAGACCAGCCAGACAATTTATGATTCTTCCCCCTTTTTTACCTCCAGTCATTGAGTTAATCAGCCTTTTACTCAGCATGATGCGGGTTGCCACACATTGTTTTTTACTAATGTCAAGGTCATATTGTATGTTTGGAAAACTTGGGACATCGATACCATGGTGTAACATAGTTAAAGGAACTATCTTAGTTATCTTATCATTGTTATTATATTACTTCTGTCCCTTATTTTAACTTACAGTGCCAGTGAGAGACAAGAATAGAAAAAAGAGTGGCAGATTAGTCCAGAGGTAGTGGGCTCGTTTTCTGTTTACGGCACGGCAGGCATGGGTTCGATTCCCCTGGTCGACAAAAATATTTTTTACTATTTTCTGTTCTTGTCTCTCACTGGCACTGTTACATTATCCCACTATCATTCTGTCTACTAGACCTTCAGTGCCCGCTCCCTCTTCATTTATTTACATGCCTAAAAGTAAAAGTAGGCAATGTAGACAATAAAGAAAGAGATCAAATGTTCAAGATAATCTTCCTATTTTCCACTCCAGTGCCTCAAGAATTATTGTCAAGTCTTACTACAGTAAAGTCTCCACCAAATTATAAGGCGCCAAAAATGTATGATGTGTCACAATGCACGGTTGTTTTCAATTTCACAACGCTAATTAACCCCTCAAAATGCAACAACGGCTGGCTTAACTTAGGGGCGTCGGTGGTCAAACACTAAACATAACTCGATGGTTGGTGTTGAAGCAATGTTTATGCTGGCCGGGTCTAGTGGACTGGTGACCGACTGGGGCCCAATAACGTCACGACAATATCTATACATAGTCTTAAAAAAAAGAAGAAAAAAAGAAAAGAAATGAAATACATTGTTTCACTAGCGCTTATGTCCTCAGGTACGACACTTTGCCCTGCTTACCTCGTCCTATCGGAGACGCATGTTAAATTCGGAGGTCCCCTCAATTGTAAGCAGCGTTGTCCTTGTGCAAAAAAAACTGTATTCGCGTCTAACAGGCGCGTGTGACGTATTCAGATTAGAGTGTTCCGTTTCTTTCCTGTAAAGCGCTTAGACTTAGAGAATGGTCGGTGATGATCGTGAATACACGCTATATATAAGATGTATTTATTTTAATGCAACAGGCTTTTTTTTTTAAAAAATACGGCTTCAATCTGTTGCATCCAATGTGTAAATTTTTGTTAATGATAAAACGTACAACACCAAACAATGTATACAAAACCATAAAAAAAATCGCACCTAACCACACCAAAGTCAAGGGGTTCGAGACTGACTTTCAGCATTATATTTTTGCTCGGGTAAGAACATTAAGTCACAATTGCATGCAGCGCTGCACAGCGGCTGTGGCAGTGGCATAGGGTAGTTTCGTTCTTTGTTTTTGTTTTTTTTTGTTTTCGAAACACACCTTAAAGAAAAAGTACCTATCACTACCACTGTTGACAAACAGAAAGTATTTTTCTTTCTTTCATTTATGTCAAGTGATATTACTAAATTGATGAGGGTTTGGTGTTAGATGCCAAATTATTTGCTGTAGTCGAAGAAACGAAGACACAAGTCGACTCATTCACTCTCTATGTCGAACAGCTTAATTTTTATATTATTTTTTTCTGTGTTTGTTAGCTGAAGAGATGGAACGTTCTTGTAATTGTAATTGATAGTTGTTTTACGTTTTAGTTTTAAGCTGTAGTACCTTTATCTTATCATCTCTTATTCATCTCTTTTACACTTGAAGAAAGTCTATAACTATAACTATAACACATTACAATACCGTTTGTTACATTCCTTTTATTCGGATCATTAGGGCGGCCACAGAGAGAACGCTTTTTTCCTCATCAGCGCCGCAGAGCGCCGTCGAAGGCATAAAACTGTGTTATTATTTGTCACTTGATCAACACGTAGAAAACTTTTCAAAGCATTCGAAAGCATACGAAGGCGACTCTTTTTTCGTAGGAATGAGGTTGTAATTCCTACTCCCGCTTTTTTGTACTGTCGTGACCCGTCATCACCCGACTGTCGTTGAGCCGGGCCCTCGGCCGGGCCTCGAACACCTGGCGTCAGGATGTCTGACGTCACTGGGCCTAACCGGACCTACTTTCCATGGCCAATATCTTCATGGGAATTGACCGCACTTAAAATCTGATGGCATTTTTTAAATCGGGGACCAAAAATTAAGGCAATATACGAGCAGAATTCGATATTCTTCAATAATAATATATTACTTTTTTTAAAACCTACCAAAATAGTAATGACAATTTGGTACAGTGATTTATACACACAGGAGCACTTGACACAAAACAAGGTCAACCAGGGTCAAAGAAAGGGGAGAAGAGCGGGAAAAAGCGTTCTATATGAACAGCCATATGAAAAGAAAGGCGCCGTGAGGTGCGGCGCCTGTAAGTAATAGAAAGCTTAGGCATCCTTCCTGTGGCCGCCCAAGTCATTAGCTACTGAGGGCGGCCACAAGAAGGATGCCTACGCTTTCTATTACTTATAGGCGCCGCACTCCGCCGCGCCTTTCTTTTCAGATGGCTGTTCATGTAGAACACTATTCCCGCTCTTCTCCGCTTGCTTTGACCCTGACTGACCTTATTTTGTGTCATGTGCTCCGTGTGTATAATCCACTGTACCAGTTATTCATTATTACCATTTAAGTTAGGTAGCTTTTAAAACTAATTTCCATTATTGAAGAATATCGAATTCTGCTATAGTCTTGCCTTAAATTTTAATCGTTGGTTTCAAAACTGCCATCAGATTTTGAGTGCGGTCAATCCCCATGAAGATATTGGTCATGGAAAGTTGGTCCAGTTTGGCCCAGTGACGTCAGACATCCTGTGGCCGCCCTGACGTGCTCTTTCGAGGCCACCGTGGCCTCGGCTCTTTACATTGCCTTTAGCGGAATTCCGATGTGGCGAATCGATTATATTATTCTGAATTATAATCGTCAAAACGGATTCGGAATCGTAACCGCTTCAACACGAGGGGCGAGTGGTGAACTGAACTGACTGAGTCCGCTGTCCGAGGTCGCTGTTGGCGCCACAAACCAGTGGAACGGTGTGTAGTGTAGCCAGTGGGTAGGCCTAAAAGTAAAAGGTGTAGACTAGTCAGGCATTACGCAGCACTTTTTTTTTCAACACCGCGCGTCTTGGGTCCCAATGCCCTATTCTAATTCTAGGGCCTAGAGTCATTTTGATTGCATTCTTTTCCATCGTGTGTGTATTTGCAGGTATCTGCGACAAAGAAGATATCCAGGAATTGGAATCATCTGCCGACGAAGGGACAAAAAATAAAAATACAACAGACAATATGAAATTGCTAGAAACAAAGGTAGGTAATCATGATTTTGAATATTTAGTATAAGTATAAGTATTATTATTATTATTATTAGTATATTAGTATTAGTCTAGTATTAGGCTCAACTTTAACTTTAGCTAATTTATACTACTACTAGTCTACATAGTGTCTAGAAAAGACCGTATCATTTATAGTAGATAGTTGAGGTTAGACTATCTCTACCAAGTCTAATCTAGACTGCGCCGCTATTAGTACTATATTATTATTATTTTAATTTTTTTTACACACCGCCTTTGCTTTGCCTTTTCACTCATCATACTCATTCACATTCCGGCAGTGGCGAATGCTCAGCAGTGGATTGGGTAGGGGGCTAAACTAAGCAATGGGAAGAAGGTTTTGATCAGGGTCATTGTCAGAAAACGTTCAGATGACGATAAACAACGATGGTTTACAACGATTGAGATTAGATTAGGTCATTGTCATTGTCATTAGTATTATTAGTCAGGTTTGGGTTAGCATGACTATGATTCATAATTATAATCATATAGAAAAGTATAAGTAGTAGTTGTCTAGTCATGGTAAAGTAGTATAGTCTATAGTATAGTATATATAGTCATAGTCAGGTGTACCCATACAAGTACAGAGTACAGGTTCACAGTCACAGGCTTACTTGAAATTATAACCTTCTCACTCTCACTCCTTGGATGCAGAGCATACAGTTACAGTAGACAAGCCTCCCAGCGCAAGGCTCATGTTTCTAATAACATGACAATATCTTTATCTACCTGTTGTGGCTGGGTACTCATTTAGGCCTGAGTCAAGTGAGAAAATGTGTGTAAAAAAGACTTCCCCAGGTCCAAGTCAACCTCGAGAGCTCAAACTCACCACTTATCGATATTTAGTTGTGTAGCCTAACCATTCAATGGTTGACGTCACAATATCATAACCCTACATGTTGAATTAAAAGTATAGGTTATAAGAAATCATTAAATGTACATGGAATCAAATTCAAAACGGGATAAAACAGATTATCATTATGATCTTCACAAACAATACAGTCCAGCAAACCGATGGTTAGTTAGGTCAATAAATAGAGGGGGTTGGCCTAATTTGCATACCTCTAGGTCTAAGCGACATCCGGTAGGAGACACCGCATTCTCACAAATTGTGGGGCTAGGACCTGGCAAGCCTGAGCTCAATATTGCATGCATATTAAGGGGCATGCTATGACGAGGGTTCAAAGTTCAAAGCTATGATATTATCATAGTAGGGGAAAGGGCTAAAGCAATAACATTATTTATCTCCAGCCCTTGTCTTTCCATTAGCTGACGGGAAGTGAAACATGTGGGATGCGAAGCCGTTCTGCTATACCAGTAATCGAAATTGGTATTAATGAGATGAGGGGAAGTGCGAATACGAATCACTACTAGTAGGGAAAGCTTTAGCCTGGTCTGACTTTCTCTTAATTGAAAAAGGAGCATATAAAGATGGATCAAGGCCTCTTTTATGAATGCCAAATCAAGGTGGGCTTAGCTCTTCGAAGCCTGTGCCTTTGCGTACCGGGAATCACTCATCAACTAGACTGGGCATCAAATTCATTTCACACTTGCACTTAAACTCTGAACGCCAAACGCAATTTTATAATACTAGTACTAGAATAGGGTGCTCAAATTTATTTGTTATTCTGTGGTGCCAATTAAAAGGCCAAGGGAGTGGTGAAAAGATGAGTTGACGCCAAGTCAAGTCACTGAGTGAGACAGACTTGTACTATGGAATCATGCAGCCAGCCTCATGAACACCATCCAGTTTTACTTTATTTCAGTGCGAAAGTCTCTGTAGTACTAGTATTAGCCAGCTAAATTCACTTTGGCATGCTCACTTATTCAACATTTTAGCTTTAGCTGTGACAGACAGATAATTTGCACAGACTTTCTATACAGATTAGAGGCAAAATAATTGAATGTTGTACATTGTCTTTGTCTGGAATGTGAAATTACATATAGAGCAATTGAAGCAGCATAAAGAATATTGCTTTTTTTTTTTGTCTTGCCCTGATACTAGCACTGGAGTTACAGATGCGTAAATCTACTTGTACTTGTACATCCTTGCTCGCTCCCTGCAGTCACATCAAATATTTTTTCTGTATGATCACATTTTCTATTTTCAGGGGGAGTACGACCAGTTCCTTAAAGATAATGCGGACAAGTTAGTGGTCATTGATTTCTATGCTGACTGGTGTGGCCCTTGTAAAATGATTACACCCAAACTTTTGGTAAGCCAAGGGTACAGAGGTTCTAATGAAGTTTAGTTTTAATTTGTTTCTATCTTGAATTGCATTAACATTTTTAAAATTTCCATTATCATTGTTTCATGTGAAGTGATGCACATAGATTTTATATTATATCTCATTCTCATCTTTCTTTCATTCTTCATCATCTGTTTCTCGCACTCACCAAATAAAGGTATGACTTTAAGTCTAGGTATCGAAACACCCTGTAGATGGGAATTGTCAGCATTGCTATAAAAAAATTTTAAACCTGTATTTTCCATTGATTGTTTCAACAATACTGTATGATATAGCAGTGTCATTTTTATTTTTTTGTTTATTTATTTTAAAATCTTGTGGCTTGTACCTGTTTAATTTTTTTTAGGTTTTTAAAAGGATCACCGAGCATTCTATTCTTAAAGACTTATTTTCAATTTCAATACAGCTATCCCATGGGAAGTATGGGATCTTAACTGTGTGGTAAAGAGTGTTCTCTCTCATAGCAAGTCAGATAAAGATCATTATTTGTGCCATCTGTGTTTTCGTTTCAATGACATACATAGTAGGGCAAGTTATATTATTTTCCCCCACCATTTAACCATACATACTATTTGGGAAGGACTGAAATTCGTGTGAAGTTTTGCATTTAACTTCAACCTTTTTTAGATTCTTATTTTATTAGCATTTAAACGCCTTATTCACAAAAGTTTAATGCCTTTGGGTTTTTTCCATCTAAGTGATTTACTGTACATTCACTAATTAAAGATAAAGATTTATTGTCACGTACTCCCATCCAAGTACAGGCTCACAGGCTTTACATCATTATCCCCCAGTGGATCTTGTCATTTAACTTCCTTCAACTCCATGGGGAGCATACAGTTCTAACATACTGTTAGCCTTATCATACTAACATTAATGTTCTGACATCTTTCTGTCTGTGGTTGGGTACTCATTCACTATTAATAATTAAAGGGATAACAATAACATCAGATGCTGCCAAAATATGACCACAACCAACAATCTGGGGAGCCGGTGGTGAAGTGGCTAAGTCACTCGCCTTTGGTTCAAGAGGTTGTGGGTTCAAACCCCGGTGGAAGCACTGGTTTTTTCTCAAGACTTCGATCCCATATTGCGGCGCTGCTCTGCGGCTAACGTCTGGGTTATTCCAGTCTACCCTCGGAATAGACCCTAAAGACAAATTTCCCCCTGGGATGAATAACGGGAGTTTTATTTATTATCTTACTCTTTTTTCTTCGACAGGCAATGGAGAAGAAATATCCTGATGTAGCGTTTGCCAAAGTGAATGTAGATGATAATGAGGTATGTAATGAAAATATTGTGTATCGTCAGCATTTTTATTTTATTTTTTATCACTATTGCTTCACCATTTAAAGTGTTTGCTCTGTTGTTTTTCAAATTGCCAACCTTTGGCCAACATATCTGTAACTGTACATCTTTAGTGCCACATATAAAAAAGGATAATGCTACAGCTTCTACTTCTAGTAACAAATAAATGCCAGAGCTTGTCTGTTGGCCCCTTCATCAGCTAACAAACACGGAACATGCTAACAATATTTCTATTATAATGCATAGAGTATGCATTGACCTGAATAAATATTTTTTAAATAATGGAAGAGTCAACTCCCAAAAATATTTTTTGGATCTTTTTGAAGAATAATATTATTCAAGAAAAGCTGAAGAAACTACAGGACTAACTGTGTTGCTTAGATATTTATTACATTCATTAAGCTAATAATAAGATAATTTATATAGCATGTTATCTTTTTAGCTCAAGGCACTGTACATCCGCATCACAATGATGACATAAAATTATATTGATACTAGGGCTTACATGATTTGTATGGGTCTTGTCAAGTGTTTATCATTGAGCTAGACTCGACAATATTGCTACAAATGGGTGTACACACAAGAAAAGCGTCATCAATTACCCAGAGTGTCAGTTTCACTATTTGATACTGAGATTGTTGAACAACAAAACATTGTATACTATTGATTTACATTGTCATGCATTCTCTTTTTCAGGATGTTGCATTAGAGTGTCAAATCAGTGCTATGCCAACCTTTCATTTTATTAAAAATGGCGAAAAGGTATGTATTATTTTATTTATTTATTTTTTCTCATAACTTTGTAGCAATGTTGATTTAGGGAAATAAAGTGAATGAAGAGCGATTTCTCACATTCCTTTGTTATTGTGAAGTCATTTAACAAGTCTGAAAAACGTAAGTGCATTTCCCTACAGTATCAGTATCACCCTCTTCGAATTTCAATCGAAAATCATTCTTTTTTTAGACCACAACTCCACCCACAATGTAGACTGCAGGAAGTATTGTTTTTTTGTAGTGTGAAAAGTTGTTTTCATCTGCTTATGTGAATATTGTCACATCAATGAAAAGCAGGCAAAAATTTGTATTTTTTTTGTTATTGTCTCTGGTTTGGAGTAGTGACGGCTGTCAGTGGTCAGGTATAATCAGTAACAATTATTACATTTTTAAACAAGCTCTTTTCAATACTCCATCTGTTATCCGGGTTCTTAACCTGAAGTTTTGAGGAAATTCCTTAATTTTTTATGTTTTTATGGACATTTGAAAAGTACGACTGAAATCAAGTTATGATCGTTATTACTTATCGTTTGACAATAAACTTTTATTAAGTGCACAGACTATTTTCATATCATTATTTACAAATGTGCTCCTTTATTTGCTGTTTTTAATGAATCAAAAATATTTTGAGTTAGAATAAGCATTAAAAGGGTATTGCCATTTTAATAGACCAAGGTCTAACCTTCAGTTAATTTCTTGCATCAAGTGGTTTTGAACACCATTTTTGTTTGGTTGTTCAATCCTATTCCACTACTCTCTTTTTTTCAAAGCAAATTTATTCCTTCATATTAATTATGACAATTTTTGTGTTGTGAATAAATAACTGAGCAACGCATTTTCCAATTTTGAAATTATTTCGAAAGAGAGATGATATGTCTATGTCTTTGTGCATGCCATATGACCTGTTCATGTGTGTGCGTATGTATGAGAGGGGAGTAAGTGCAGGGGAATTACTGGTGGTAGTCACTGAGTGCATCAGTTATATCATGGTCCATTCATGGATATATATCTGGCATGTGGCCAGAGTAATCAGAAAGAATTTAATTGTATCAGTAAAAACAACACAGCTTTTGTTCGTAGCAGAATTGTTTAAAAATATGATGCAAATGTATCAGATTACGAGGAAATTTGAATTGTTCACCATCTTTACATCATTCTGTTTTGTCGTATATGTTAGCTTTGTCTAGTTCACCATGTTTAAATCATTCTCTTTTGTCGTATAAGTTAGCTTTATCTAGTTTGCTGTAACACGTCTATCTATATATCTAATCCATCTGATGGCGCTTTTAGAATCTTTTCAATTATTAAACTTAAGCTATATTTTTCTGTGTATCTGCGGAACCATCGTTATCTGTCAGGTTAAACCATTACTGCTCAGAGGCAAACTAAAAGTCCATCCGGTAGTTACTGTGTGGAACATTCTACATCCTCAGTGCGAAATCTTACTTGTAGCCAAGGTGTCCAGCTTCCCCAATGGTACTCTACCACTTGCTACTAAACAATGAAATAATAGTAATAGATAGCATTTCTAAGCGCTTTACCCCGTTGAACAGGCTCTAAATAGGTTGTGCTATGATTGTAATGAATGATGCTCTATATGATTGAAAACAACAACATAGGAAAACTGAGAAAAAAATACAAGCTTAGTTAGGTAAAGCCTAAAGAAACACTTCTTTAAAAACATCCCATTGCTGCGACCTAGATTTACCACGGTTGAGACTTTGGTTAGAAAATATCTCGGGCTGACTCATCCTATTTGTGTCCTGTTATCAAAAGCACTATCACAGTAAACAAAAATATTCCATGCTGTCTGTCAAGTTATAAATTTTACTTTTCTGTTCTTTCAGATTCAGGAGATTACTGGAGCAAATGAAGCGAAAATTATTGAGCACATTGAACGCTTCAAGTAAACCTGTTGTGAAGAATGCATAGCTCATATTAAACAACACACTTTACATTTTGAAAGAAAGGACTGCACGCTCTTTCTTCACATTCTCATGGTTGCGTTTAAGATTAGTCCTGCCTGTGGGTGTATAATTTCATTTGTTGCCTTTTAAAATATTTTTTTATGTGATTCTTAACATATAAACAAAACGTTTATATGCTAAAAACTTCTTTTGCATAAACCTCACATGCTACGGTATTTATGGAATAGGTACTATCTAGTTGTCTAATGTTAAATCATTAGCTTAAGTTGTGTATTCTTTTGTTAGTTGTGGTTTTATATTTCTTTCATAGACATGAGGGAAAGGGTAACGATTTTGTCAAATTACAATGATTTAGTCATTCATGACTAATTTTCTGTTTGATTAAGGATATTCCTTCAAAGATAATAATAATAAACTTCATTGATCATATTTTATATCATGTGTGCTTTTGTTTTTGGTTGTTTTGTTTTTGGGTTTTTTCGGGGGGGGGGGGGTGTTTCAGGTGAAATGTCCAGGGGTTGTATGCACCGACCGTATGTAAACTGTTAGCCCATTTTAGCACAATCATATTGTAGTGAATATATAATCGAAGCATGACTCGATTATTATGGTGTTAATGTCATGTTTTGAGTATGATTCAATGCATAATTAATTGTGTCAAACAGAGTGTGCTAACTTACATTTACTTTACGTACAGTCTGTGAATAGGGATGCTGGTCAGTTGAGACTTGATATACCGCCAACTTTGTGACCTCAATGGTGATGCTTTAAAAAAAGAAACCTCTTCTACTTCTACTGTACATAGGTATTAGCTTTAGGATTTACAGTACAGTAGTAATTTTTTTAGGGTCACTCCCTCCCCCAACCTCATAGAATAGACTAGAAATTGCGGAGAAAGACCCCGGGTCAAACTCTTTTCTTTTTATCTATCAATTTTGAGGACGAAAATGCCAGCCACCAAGATAAGATTATAAGGCACCTAATAGAATAAACATGATCTGAGTACCTGCATTTTATGTGTGCAAGGTCATGCGCTGAAGCCTTCATTGATGAGTGTGTTTCTATGGCAAGCAGCAGGCAGTGGTTTAAACAAAAGTCTTTTATTATCAAGTACCTATTTCAGTTGCAGACATCATTCAATTTTCACTCTAGTAATGATGCTAGAAGTTTAATGTGTAAGACAATTAGTTCAACTGTTGTGAAATTGAGCAAAGCACTGTTCACCACAAGAATGTGTGTTATCAGTATTATCAGAGGGATTAATTTGATGATATATTGGCCCAAAATGGCTGTGTCAATTCAAAGTTTTGTGCAAGCCTTCGCATGCGAAATCACTGACATTTCTGTCTCACCCTTCAAACTGAATATTACGGTAAATTACCATGGATAGCATTTTTCTTTTCTTTTTTACATTTTCCATGTGTTGGAATGATTTGTTTCACTTTAGGAGAAGCAGCGCCCCCAACCCACGTCCAAGTGGCGCCCACTGCACACCTCTGAGGAAAAACTTGTTTTCGGGACAAATGTGCTAAGTGCTATTGTCAAAGTTTATAGTTTAAAAATATAATCTGTCTGGGATCGCCTGGTCCATCGCCATCATGTTCCGACGGTACGGGCCATCTCACGGGATGTTTGTGTACACATCGGAAAGGTTAGGTCGGTGACCATCGGGTAACTTGGGTTTCTGTATTCTTTACATCTGAGATTGAGATGACTCATATATTTTCTAACGATGAAAAGGCCAATCCTCACTAAATTATTGACCGTACAGTCCGAATCCCCTGTTCCCTTGAGTAACTTGTACACTTAGTGCCTACTGCATGTACAGTCCTCTCTATTGTAATGGCTAGATGTGTGTTAATTTATACATATATACATTCATACACACACACACACATATGTATATATATGTGTATATTGCATATTGCCAACACACTCTTCAATCCAAGAGTATTAGTATTATTATTATCATCATTATTATTCTTCTTACACAAAGTAAACGATTTCGACCATGATAATATCACTTTGGCCAGTCTAAAGTAAACAATGTGTTCTGTGTAACCAAGGTTGGATAAATTATATGGCCGACAGAGCGTAACCTAGCGATAGCTGGCCTGTGTCAGGTATAGCAAATCGATAATTTCCAACGTTAATAGCTCATCACGATACCTTCAGCCCATAACTCAACAGTCAATGTAACCGATTGTTTCGACGCTGACTAACGATACTCTCTCTCTCTCTCTCTCTCTCTCTCTCTCTCTCTCTCTCTCTCTCT
>JARFNW010052947.1:0-12500 GCA_031763155.1 Dirona albolineata | reverse complement strand
GAGAGAAAGAGTAAAATAATGAAAAGAAAAAAAGAAAGAGAGAAGAAAATGGGGAAAACAGCTTCCAATGAGAACCTGCAGGATTGGTAAACTAATTGTTTTGTATGAGGTTAAAGCAGTTAACGCGCAGTTGTTGTTTTGAAATGTAAGTACATAGTAAACGACAGAGAGCAACGAGTTAGCGTCTATAGTTTCAAGTTTCGCAAAAGTCAAAAACTGGAAGAGCCGTGAAGCAGTGCAAAAAGAAGGTTGGTTTTCATCACAACTTCTTCAAACGTTTACTTTGAATAAGACTGTTACTCAAAGCTTTAATAGCTTCATGTTCGTCTATGAATTTGAATTACTTTTTTATGACGTTTAACGATAAGACATACAGTCTGTACTGTCCTGTAACGATTACTAGTTGTAGTTGTTGTAGTATTACTACTTTACTAGTAGTAGTAGTAATAGTATAGCCGATAGCCATGTTATAAAGTTATTATAGCCATAGCCCAACTACACAATGTTGATTATGAGTCTACTGTGGTGAAGTTGGCTAGCCCTAGTCAATGTTGTTTTCTTTATCAATTGACTGCTATGTCCTTTGATTTTCTTGATTGTTGCTTCCCCCCCCCCCCTCCCTTTGCGAATGCGATTACATTTAATCATAATTATAATTGATTTATTTGCTAATCATCTTGTCTTGATTCCAATTATAGATACTGGTTAGTTTATGGTTTAGTTCAACTTGAATTTAACTTATTTAGATTTAAATATGAGGATTAGGAGTTGCAATATGATTTGTGTTGTGGTTTGTTCCAAACAAAATAAATGAAACCCATTTGAAATAAAACGTATATTTACTTTTTAGCTTTCACCTTTGGTTGAATACAAGTGATATATGATTTATGCTTGTAAATAGTACTACATGACAAATAAATTTTATGAGACTGTCTGTTATTATAGTCACGGAATTACACTCATGAGTCAGAGGCATAGTTAATGATTTAGGAATGGATAAAATTTGGTTGTGTTATTTGATTATAAATTATAAGTGAGCATAATCTGACCAATAGATCATGCGCATTTTTATGCATGATGCTTACTTACAACATATGCATGTTCATGTTATTATCATTAGAATTGTGATGTGTACTTATTATAAGATTTAGTTTTATATTCCTCCATGTCTTTAGCCCATGATTGGTGAACATCACTGTAGCTTGAAGAAATTACTGCCCAAAAGATGGCAACAAGGATTCGTGTTGCAGCTGCTGACCGTACGTCCGACACTCGGGCGAACGAAGCACACCTGAAACAAAGAGTCAAAGAGGTGTGTTTTTACTTTTTTTTAAACTAGATCATTTACTTGTATTAGTAAAACAATGTCGAAATGTATATTTATTATACTCATAGGAATGTCATTACACAAAGTGAAAACTTCTCTAGATTATGTAGTGTGCGAGTAGGGTGTGCTAAAAAAAATGTAAAGCTTCTCTTAGGACCTTTTGCAACTTTTGAAATAAACCAAACTTTCTTACAATATTTCTTTTATACTTGCTGATTTGGTATTCAAACAAATTTTCATGGAATATGCTCTTTTATTATTAAGAACTTAAAATCTCCATTGATTAAAAAGTGTAGAAAGGTGATGAAGCGAGAATGAATTCATAGAGGGAGGAGGTTTAGGGTGGACTTTTATAAGATTTCCTTCCATTACACATTACAGCTGGAAGAGGAAGTTAGTAGTCTCAAAAGAAGACTTGATGAACTGAGGAAAGCCAAAAATACAACATTGTTGAAGAGAGAGAGAGAAGTCCTTGAAGTTGGTGCTCCATTTGGAAGGAGGTAAGGTTTTTAAGTCACACAATGAGTTAGTCAATTAAAATCATATCATTTACAATATATTATGGTCTGTACATTTTTCATGGATATGTGGGTCATCTTTTCGAATTTTCCTGCATTTTGAATGATATTATAGAATGGTTTTCACCATATAGATTTGATATGTTACAATGCATATTATATTTATTCTAAAATGCAATAAACGCTACAATAAATTAAGTTATGTTTTTCAGAGATTCTAAAAGTGGGGAAGATAAAGAGCTTCTGAAAAAGTTATCAGACAAGGAGAGAGTTTGGGAAAAAGAGATGAATGAGTTGAAGAAAAAATTTGAGGACCAAGCCTCCACAATGCGTAAATCTTCAGAGGTATGCGATTATATTCTTTTTTTCAATATTTTTTGCTTAGGTTTATTTTGAATTCCTCTTTCCTTTCATTTTGATTGCCGTCATCATCATTATCAAGATCAATTACAAGCCTTTCATATGGTTAATATTACCATCTTATTATGACTTGGACTACATGTTAACTTCATTTTGAATTCTTTTAAAAAGTTATCAGAAATATTTTGAACACCTGAAATATTAGCTCTTTTGGATAATGTGATAAGATATAAACTTTAAGAATTAATGGAAATGGCTAGAATGTTTTATAATAATGTTATTTTTGTATAAGAGGGGTTCTTTTTAAAAGTGCTTTAAATGCCTTCATTATTATTACTAAGTGTAGTAATAAATTTCCACATTACCAATATAATTTTTTGATTCTTTAAACCAAAACAGTTGTGTACATCATAATATATAGAAACTACATCATTATGATCTGCACAACATAAGGATGACATTTCGCTAGGAACATGACGATCTCCAGTCCAGCTGTTTGGGTTCTCATATTCTTAATCCATGTTTTATCACTTCTGCTGTTATTGTCTTTCACCAAGTACAAAAATAGAGTGAGATGTGTCAGATATAGAGGCATGGTGATCGAGAGGTTAAGAGATTAAACTAACTACGCTGATGATTTGGGTTTGAGTCGCTTTCAGAATTGTATTTTATCCATGGGCAAGAAAATGAACTCCTTTCGTCTGCATTGTGGCGCTACAATGCTTGGGTTATTTCAGTTGCTTTTGTTTTTAAAAAGGCAATTGATGATTGTATTCTATATGTTTGCATCAAGATAATATTTTCATTTCACATGATTACTTGATTGTATTTTTTTGCCGTACACGTACTGCTTGCATATCTGTTTTTTCAGTAGGTCACATTTGTATCTAACAATGAATTCAAGTTTTTAAAAATATAATTGATGATTGTGAATTGAGGGAAGGGGGTGTTTATTTTAATAGATATTAGTATTAGCAGAGTAGCATTGCATTTTAGGATAGTTTCAGTGAAGAAATCATACATCATGCCTTTTTTATTTTTTGCAGCCTATTAAAGATTGTGGTCACTTGGAGGAGCTTGAATTTCTGCGGAGACGAAATGATGATCTTGAAAATGACAATATGAGTTTGGTTTCTGAGAATCGGGAGTTGAGGGGAAGAGTGGATTCCTTACTTTCTGATCTCAGTGTCAAAGAAGCCAGCTGGTGTGAGATGGAAGAGAAATTCAAAATAGAGGTAAAGGCCTAACCCTTGATATAGATATATCTATTGGTTTAATTGTTCACAAAATCTTTCCATTGATATTCAATGAATTCTCAAACCCAATACAGTGCAAAAATAGCGATGTTAAAATATCCACTTTGCAAATGGTAGCTTTAGGATCTGGTCTAATCCATTTTCTTGAAGTAGTGATGATCTATGTTGCGCACTTGCTAGGTCGGTCAGACAGCCATGGTTTTTGTTTTGTAAGTATTGACAAAGTTAATATTTTTTATGAGTCTGTATGCATTTCAAAAAGAAATTAAAAAACAAATAGTAGCATGAGGTTGTTGTCTGAAACGAGCACTCAGGGGGCTAACAAGTGAGTGTTAAAGAAAATAGGAGAATAAGCATTAATGTGATACTCTTAACATCAATGAAGAGTAACCAAAAGGCAAATCAACATGTACTTGTATGTTTTAGTTGAAGAGATCCTGGGGTGAAAAGTACAAAGAATGGATGGAAACAACAGAAGCAAAAATAGAGGATCTGCAGAGGACAAACGCATTACTGTAAGTTTTTAGATGAAGAAAAGATATTTTGTTTCTTGTATTTTAACACCCCTTTCAACTCTTGTGAAGTCATGTATATAGGTGGCACCTCCTATTTAAAGTCCATCTGCGGTAAAACTTGCGAAAGAGATATTTGAAAACTCTGAAAAGTCCCAAGAACCTTCCCTTTTAGGATTCAAAACCAGGAGCTAAGCGTATCCACAACAGTATCCACCGTCACAGGGTTGTCTCCACTGTAAGTTTTAAGATCACCCTAAGTTTTCATTTTAAAAGAGATTTGGGTGTGGCTGTAAAAATTTACATATATTTATGTTGATGACGTAACACAACATTTTGTTAAACCTAATTCCTGAACCTACAGCTAAATAATAAGAACATGTTTGTTATGTTTCAATATCTAAGGGTTGTTTTCCTGCATGTGGAAATGAGTTCAGTAATTATGATGATGATTTGATGTCAATGTGTTTCTCATCCAGACGCACCTACCTCAAGAACCATCGACCAACAGGACTGGACCCCACAGGTCAAGACCCTGACTTGGACTTGTTGTAAATGAATGGCTCTACATGTCTACACTTTTACATTTACTGTCTCCTTGCCCTTTTTTAATCGTTTATGTAAACCTATTGTTTATGATTTAGTCTAATTTCGTACCACACATAAATATACTGTAAACATAGACTTTAGAACTTTACATATATTTTTGTAATACATGATGGATTAACATGAATTGTTTTCAACATGAAAACATGCATTTAATCTCTTACTGTAAAATGCTATATATTTTGTATCTCTTACACTTGCCATGGACCATGCACAATAAATGCCATGGTGATCAATGGTGCTAATACTTCTCAGGACAAACATGTTAGATGTAGAGATGTAGAAGATAAGTCCACTGAAATATTTAAAGGCATTAGCATCTGTGGTTGATAACTAGATCTTGTTTCTATCACTCAGGGATATTTATGTAACCAAAGCAGATTTATCATCCGTATTATGTTTAATTGTAGATCAACTGTGTGAAATAAGATCTCATGTTTCAGCTGATTCGCACAATATTTATTGCACGTTTTGCTGTAGAATTTAAAAACTGTAAATTTAACTGGATCTTTACTTCCAATGGCTGTGTTTTATAGTGAAAGTGTTTTAATAAATCAGTTTTTAAAATTTACTCTAACTATACCAAAGATGGAATGTTTGTGAAACTCGCTAGCCAAAATAACTTGTTATGCCAAAATTAGATATTATTTAAAATTGTATCCATATCGAGTCATTTAATAATGATTTTTGTAAAAAGAATAATTTATTCAGCAAAATGTTAAAATGAACAGTAATACTAATGCACATTGTACAGTTATATTTTTTTCTTTCCAATTGTATTAGATGATTCAATATTAATTCATTGTGCCATTTTGGTCTCAAGTCAAGATATAATCTACATTGTGTATGCTTTAACTATAAGATGAAAATTATAAAAATGAAGAGCTAAAGCTGAAAGGTGATTGATTGTGTCGTAGATGTGACAGTTGTCTCATGTTTTAAATATTCAATTTCCTTTTCAGTCAACGGTAGTCAAGCACCTTGTAAACCTCCTGTAGAGGAAGTAGCTACTTGGGGGAAACAAGCGTTGTACTCCTGTATCAGTCTCTGTTTTGCATGTTCTTTTTCTTCTCTAAGAGCTTTATACTTTCCTTCCCTCTCTCTGTCTTCTTTCACGTTCAATACAGGGAGGAAGTTCTAGTCATGCTTCCTCCGTGAGTCAGTTTGTTGGTATAGAAGAAAAAAAAAGAAGGGTGGTCTGCTCATGGAATTGACAAACTTGGCTACTTCAAGGGTTAAATATTTGGTAATCTTGTACTGAAGGTAGGTCTTCAGCTGATAGTACAGGCCAGTCTGTGAGGGCACCTGGTCCCACATTTCTCCTGCTGTAAAGATCATTCATTTCATCAAAACTTATTGAATGAATGAAAAACGTTGAGGTTGTTAACACACATTCTGATTTGTTTGAAAGGCTGTTATACTTACAATCCAACAGAATGTTTCAAAAGGAAATCTGTTTATCTTATAAAAGGACAAAGTAATAATTTAATACAGTTGACAGAAATGATAATCAATTCTGAAGCACAAAGAGGTACGGTTCAAATTATGTAGCCATGGTATTAACGGCTAGAAGTGAAAGAGAATTGTTTTATATCTTGAGCAATATCAGCAACCTATATACATTACTCTCATTTGAAACAGTTCAAGTAACCTGTACAGGATAAAACCGGTAACCGACAACTCTATGTATATTCTTCACCTGCAGTGAGTTACTCTGTTGATCCAGCCCAGTCAAATGAGGATTCCTAAATGTTAACAACCTATGAAAGTGAAAGCCTGATGTAGGAATCATAACCAAACCAAGCATGATATCATTATCTGTGTTGATTCCAATCCATACATTGACATGAAACGTGTTATTTTTAACTTCCTGGTGATATATCATTTGGATGCATTTGTGCAGACCATCAACATTTTCTACAATTGTGGCATGCATAACAATCATACTACTAGTTAGTAATATAGTTGTATTTAGTAAAATGCAGTTTTATTGAGGTTTACTGAAGCTTCCCAGTAACTGAGATTTTCCTCATCTTATAAAAAGCCATAGCAACATTATTTATAAAGATAAGTGGGTAATTGTTCTGAATATTGTACTCTTTAGAATGAATCTCTTTAAATATGTATGTTAATGTTTGTAATTATAACATATATTTGTTCTTAATGCTCATTTTATATGTCTGTTAAAGTTTGATTTAAAATGGAACATATATTTACATGATGCACATTGCCTAACTTCATTTGTAAGTAGAAATGTTATCTTATTTTTATTTACTTATGTTAGCATGGCATAGTGTAGATAATTATGTTTACAAATAAACATATTATTTTCATATTGTAAAAGTTATTTACTGCATAATTTTATGATAAACCCAATGTTTATGGTCAACTATTTCTTTGTGTTGTCCCACCTCGTTTACTGACTTGTGTCAAAACCTTTGACAATAAACTCAATATACTTAATTGCATTCTGTCTCTGTATCTATAGATGCACTAAAAATTCTCTCGCGAATGAGCATTGGTTATCGAGGAACCAGGCGAGTTTCTCCTTGTTGAACCAAAGTTTGAATGTTTCACTGCTGTCTGTTACAATTGCTCAAGCCTGGTGCAGGTGGCACAGTCTCCGGGAAGTAAATTCCAATCTTTGATAATATTATTTGCTGTTTTGGCTACACTTTTAGTAAGCTGTACTCACATAATAAGCCATAGGAAGCCAAACTTTTCCATCACGGGAGCCATTTCAAATGTGATAATACTCTGGTATTTGTCAACCAATAAATTTGAAAAAAAAAATTACCTGTTTGATTAAATTCATATCAGTCTAATACCATTTCCTTTTAAACCTTGTGGTGTGGGATTCAAATACTATGAATAATCTTTCTCTATAAACCTACAGGGTATAATTTATCATATGTAATGCAGAATAATGACAAGAAACAAGCAAACTTTATCATAAATACTTCACTTTATTCTATTTCAAAGTATTACATTGCTACGAGGACGGAATGTTTCTTACATATCATAGCTAAAATATACTGAAAATATATAAGTAGAATAATATCATGTTAAATAGGGAATAATAATAATATGGACAGCATTGGATAATTGAATGTCTTGTTCTATTTACGACAGCTATCATAAAAATACAGGAAATAAAAAAACCAAATTTGGAAATCAAAGACGGAGGAAATAAATCAATAGAATAATGAAAATGGAAAGGATATTCAAAATGACAGTGGTTTTATAGGAATCAGGTCATTAATGCTCCCCTTTCCCCTCTTCCCCAGACACACACACACACACACACACACACACACACACACACACACACACACACACACACACACACACACACACACACACACTCATCCAACTCATTTAAAATAAATGTCAAATGGAAAGCAAAACATAAAGACATCATTTCTAGTCAAATCATTATTAATCAGAATTTGGTACTCAAAATGCTATAGGCACCAGGGAATATAGGCTCTCAATTTTTTCTAACATTCATAATAACCTAAAGTTGTCATTGGAATCAAAAATATAAAATGCAGTAAACTGTAATTCAGTATAAGAACAGAAAGAGAAAGAAATTATTTTTTTTTCTATAATGAGCTGAGGAAAACAAATTTGCCAATCACTTCTGGAGCTTTCTTCCACCTTTTCCTTCACTCATTGAAGTCTGAAATGTCGCTATCGTCACCATAAGTGGACGGCAGAGTTACAGACATTTGGTATGGTCCAGTGTGAGAACTTGTTCCTCCAACAATTCTAGATTAAAATAGAACAAAGGGATTTTGTTTGTAAAAAATAGAAAAAATGAAAAAAATAGAAAAACGTCATTTAAAGCTATCAGAACAAATTATTTATTCTTCATGGATAATGCTGTTTAAACAATTCAAATTTCTTATCTAAACATATTTGAAAATGGCTTTAGGAACTTTTAAAAACTTTTTTTCCTATGTTTTTCTGCATCCTCAATCCGTTAAATTTGGAGTTCATCTTCACCCTCAGCAATCAAGTAAAACTTGAAAGTGCCTTTCCATAATATTAGGTCAGGGGTATGCAGATGACATAAAATCTAGACTTCCGGAACAAAAATTGTTTGACATTGCCATTCTAGATGGACAAAAATCACGTCACAATATGTCTGCACTGAATCACACCATGGCAATGAAAAACTATCATTGGGTTCCTGGACATGGAGTGGAGTCAATGCAATGAATCGACTAAAACCAGTATGTCACTGTCATGAACATTCCAATAAAAATCGTGCACTTCAAAAAATTCCTATATACCATCCATATTTCAAAATGAAGGGCCCACTCAAAAAAAAAAAAGAGTATGTTTGTGTACAAAGTATACACTCCAGGGAATTCTGCTATTAATGACTTACTCCATATATTTTCATGTCAACAGACTTTTTTTTTCTCACCAATTGTCAATAATGAGTATATGCATTTCGGTATCCAGGTTGAATACCTACTGTCAAGAGCTTTAGTGCAAACAAATTGAAACAATACACTTCCTTGATCTAAAACATTAACTTTTATCCTTTCCATAAAATAAAATAAAATGACATACATTCATATCAAAAGTATTGTATGAAACATTCATTACCTTTTCAACTCTGAATCGTCGATAGAATCATCAAACGATTGTGAATAAGTCAGTCCCAGGGAACGACTGTGGTCCGATAGACGGTTGCTGTCCACAGATCGGTTTGAATCCCTGGACGCCGTCAAAGAGCTCCTGATTGTCTCCCTTCGTTCATGGGTCCCTGTCAGGTCAAATTCCACCGACTTCTTGACCCCAGACTGCCGAGACTTGAGGCTGGAAGTCAAAACTCCTTCAGCTGAAATATGCAAATTACATTTTTTATCATTATGAAAAAGCAATCATAACGTTTACTTCTGAACATTTCAGAGTAAATCTAAGCTACATAAAAAGATAAAAAGAGAGCAAACAAACCATTGACAAAGATAAAGGTGATTTTATGAGAGGCATGTATTTTCATTCAGCAAACAACTTGTTAAACATAGACTACAATTGGGCAGCGATAAGTACATAACTGCTTCATAACTGAAAAACAATTTCCTTACTATCCTGTTTTCATATAACTAGGTAATACGGGTATCTATTTTAAATGATTTATTTCATTGGCTAAGGGAGTTGATAGATCCCTGCTCAATGGTTCCTATCTGAGTAAATATCTCAACCATCATCCTATTCTAAATCTGTTCCCTTGAAAGATCACCCCATTGCCTGCTGTGCTCTGTCTCCTTTTGTTCCCCCTTTCATAACATAATAAAGGATACTTTGGAAGCTTTATATATGACTAAAATCTGTGGGTTTGTAATAGTAGAAGATAAATCTTTTAAAAAAATTGAATAGCCAAAAAACTATACATGATTCATTGTTTAAAATATCAGACTAAACAAAAACTGACCAGATTTCCTAAAAGAAGCACTTTCCAAAGAGCGAGACAGTTGATCTGTACTGTAAGCATTTGAAGTATAGGGCTCAGAGGCTGCAGATTCCCTTGAGTGTGTTATACCTGGAAATGTAAGATTAATAATTTGTGACAGACATAGTACAGAACTGTTAGGCTATCAACCACAATGTATGTAGTTAATTCTATTCAGTCGAGATGACAGTTTAGAAGCTAAATGACAGGTTAGAAAGAATTATGAAAAGTTTCAAATCACTCATGAATTTCCCTTTAGGTTAAGATTACGGGGGGAAAAAACGGAATCACAAATTTTATAAACCAACCGCTTAACAAAAGACTTCATAAAACTGAAAAATTCCATACAGTATATTCAAAGTTAATTTCATTTAATTTCTTTTCTTTCTTTCTTTTTTATTCCTTTCTTTCTTACCCTTTCCAATGTTGAATACATAATGCGCTATAAAGTCCAATTTATATTAAATCTGACAATTCTGTCCTTAATTTTAAAATAATCTATTTCCACCTGTAACGTTTTATCAAATGATTATTTTAAAAAAATACATGTTAATTAATTCTATATTTTTTTTAAAGTACTGCTTTTACAACAACAACAAAAAAATTCAACAGTCTTACCTCTTTCAGCACTGAGTGACCTATAATGGCCGTCGCTGCTCCTGTAGCCTGATCGTGATAGCTGTCTCCTGGTGGACATAGGGGCTCCCTCTGACAGGACAGGCTGATACTGCATTTGTCCTGAAACAAAATACGAATAATATGACAATGTAACTCAGCAATACTCAAAACCATGGAATCCTGACTAGGAAAATGCATAAGTATTCAACCAGAAGGTATTAAAAAAAAGAGGAAAAAATGGTAGAGCTTCAAAAGGTAAAACAATTAACGTTCCAGGTTTACCCTTCGTCAGCTAACAAATATAATACAACTAAAAACTACAAAAGACAGAACTAGTCCTTCTTTTGCATACCTTCTATTTGGATTTTTAGCTTCTGGCAGCCCTCATTCCTTAAATACTCAACTGAGTGTTTAAACAATAGTTACACATGAACAAGGTATTAAAAAGGTGTCATTGACAAAACATAGAAATTATCTTTTAAAATACAAAAAGTTTTCAACAAAAGAAAACCATCTATGCAAAGAGCTATGTTTTTGAAAAAATTAATGATGCATCAGAACTTGAACAATTCAGGTTGAACAATTCAGGAATTGTAAGGCCTCCGATTATGATTTTACAGAGGTTATTGTTTCTTTAAATGTTGGAAGTGAAAAGACACAGCATAATTATTTGAGCTACCCCTCCCCTTTCCTACAAGAGGTTTGAATACAAAAGACCTCGGAAAATTATATGCATGAGAGCATTACTTCTACTCCTGTCACGTGCGTCTACTCCCCGTCCTGGGCTCTGTGGTCCTGGGCTCTGTGGTCCCGGGCTTCGTGGTCCTGGGCTTCGTGGTCCCGGGCTGCGTGGTCCTGGGCTTCGGGTTCCTGAGCCGTAATCTGGAGTCCTGCTTCTCCTATGACTCCTGTGTTGTTCCTGTGGTCTTTGTCGAGGCGGAGTGGGACTGCGCTGCTGTTGTCGATGCTGTTTGGGTCTCTCGTTCTTCCTCCTACTTTCCTCAAAGCTGTAATCGTCGGCCCCACTCCGGTCCAAGCTGCCAGATGGACTGTAGACTGGACTGCCTGAAACATGAGGAAAAACAAATCAAAATGTGTGTGTAGGAGAGAGAGGGAGAAGCTATGGTATGGACCCGTTGCATTGAGATTCTATGATCTTTCTAATTTCTGGGTACTTAGTGTGTCATTGTTGTTACTTTGGTGTAATTTGGTGCACACTTTGTGCCAAGCACTTTTCAATTGTTTAGAATAAGCTATAAAAATATGCCAATGACAGAAATCTAAGAATCTAAGTTTTATTATTTTATAGGACTTAACACTTATAACACAATTCCCACAAAATGAGGAAAAAATGACTGTTCCTTGAGTTTTGCGGTATCCTCTAGTAAGAGTATATTAATCTTCTTCACCATGCAAGTCTTAACATTTAATTTCAATCACATATTGATAAACAACTTTTTCTAAAAATATGGAATGCAGACATACCTCTTCCCTGTCTCTGCCTGTCCCCAGTCTGCCTGGATTGTACCTTAATGACCCTAGAGGGAGCAACCTGTCCCACACTCATTTCACCCAAACTGCGTCCCATGTCATTTCTTGTCGCACCATTTCTCGAGGCACCATTTCTCGTGGCACCATTTCTCGTTTTGCCGTTTCTCATGGCAGCCTGAGCCAGCATCTAGCAAAGATCAATAATGAAGAACTTACAAAAGTGTATATCATTATTTCTGTGTAAAAATTGCCATATATTTCCTAGTTTGAGAAGGGGGGGGGGGGGAGAGAGAGAGAGAGAGAGAGAGAGAGAGAGAGAGAGAGAGAGAGAGAGAGAGAGAGAGA
>JARFNW010052836.1:0-14025 GCA_031763155.1 Dirona albolineata | reverse complement strand
TCCATTTGTCATGTGCACCCTTCAGAGCTTGACACATGGCTGGTCCCTACACTGCTTATTGCGGTATTAAGGGGATTGGACAAACAAACAAACAAACATACTTTTTGCCCTGGTGTATATTCTCCTCCTTGACCCTCTTGTTGTGGAACACGTCAAATTCATCATTGTCAAACACATTCTTTCTCGTATCAACCAAACTCGCCTCTCCTGTCTGTCCGTCCCCTTGGTGAACGGCCCGCTGCTGGCGAGGTGTGTCCAAACTCATCCCAACCAAGGCAGACGGAAGAGAGTCCTCCAAAACGCAGGCGATAACTCTTTCCTGATCCCATCCCAATTCCTCCAAGGCCGCCTCGATATAGCCGTCTCCCAAGTGAGGAAAAATGTCTTTCACGGCACAAATGAGAGAGTCAAGCTCCACATCATTTGGTTGACGAGCGCAAGCCGACATTTCTTTTCTGGTTTCTGAACCCGCAGCTTGAGCTAGCATCCCAGCAGAAGATAGAGCTCCTTCCATAGGGGTAGGGAGTTGAAATGTCTTTCCCTGGGTACTTGCTGCAACCGCCATTCCTGAATCTGGTGCGCCATCTGGACTGGTCCTTCCACCGGTGTTTGTGTCCCCGTGTGGAGATTTGCGACGGCCAAACGTGGCAAAAGCTGAATTGATTGCGGACTGAATGTACTCAAACTGAGATGCATCGACACAAGAGGAGGCTTGGAGAATAAGATCTACGTCATCTTGGAAAGCAAAGAATCCCTCGTACGCAGCCAGGAACTTTCTCTCATTCAGAACCGATGTCATCATGTGCAGAAAATCTTCAATTCGTGACATCACCAAGGCATCGTTGCTTCCATTCTCTAACACTGGCTGCAAACAGATGCTATTAATGATGAGATGGAATATTGTCGCCAGAGCCTTTTTAGTGTGACGCAGCTGGATAAGATTTTTCTTCCTACTGTCCAACGTTCCGAAATCCCCTTGCTTTACATAATCTGTCAAAGTTGGGATCACCCCCTCATAAAAATTTGCCAAAATCGAATAAAACTGAGCTTCATGGAAAACTTGACATCCTTCCGGATATACCTCCAAAAATCTATGAAGAGTTATAGCTGTGTCATTAAGGTAAGCTACAAGGTCTTTAAATTCTTCCGTGTTCATTTTACAGCCACTACTATGCCAGAGCTTGTTATCCAGTTTCTGTGGAGACAGGCTACAGCCGTCTAGTTTCACACCACACTGAGAGGCAATATCAGCGAACACTTGTACAATTGTTTGCACAGTATGTTTCAGGTCATCAATGTAGTTTGGTTGTTGCGCAAATATATTACTTATCATCTTCGTCAGTAAAGGTCCATTCTTTTTGCCAAATAAAGCGCAAATATCCAAGATTTTTGGGATGTCGAATAAGAAATTCTCATAAAGTATTTCGCCAAAGACAGATGGCGTGATGAAAGACTCTTTGGATTCTTTGTGGGTTGACATTCGTAAAAAAGTCATGAAGATGAGTCTGCAAAGTTCTAATTGCTTTTGTCGGCCACTGTCTGGAAGGACGTCCACAGCATCTTGAGTCCGAGGACAGTAACGGAGAAAAGAATCCAGGGCTTTGTGGACACTTTCATCGAAAACGACTTGACACCAAAATTTGTCGTGAGGTTGTTGAAGGAGCCAATGCAAGTCGTCACAGAGATAGTTTACACTTTCTAGCCACATATCATACTCTCCCCGATCACTAAGACTCCTTGGAGGAGAGCTGTATCTCACAAACAGCATCTTTTCGACTCTACTCGGGTGCTGAAAAAAAAAAAAAGTTAAAATTAATAGAAAACGGTCACAATCACAATGACAAAATAAAGTGAAATTCAATTCAGTTTGAAGAACTAAATATCAATACATCATGTAACAAATTGAGGTGTATGGTATTTTTATATTGAGCATATTTTTCCTGGGGGACATCTATAGATGGGTAGCCTCCATGTTAATAGCCCTCAATTAATTGGTTTTTTATATAACATCTTCTCTTTATAATAATAAACATGACATTTTGAGATATATATGCTTTCTGTAACTTTGAAGGCATTTTTAAAATCGATGTTTTAAATGTGATTGTACTTTGTTTCCTTGCTTGACGAAGAACTTGACATACATAGATTGTTTTGTTTATTTTAGAAGATTTCACACATTCCCTCTTTGTCTCTCTTCATTGTGAAGATGCGTCAGTCGAGATGAGAATGGGGTGGGCTCATTGCCCACTTGTCTTATAATTCTTATTGGTGCCGTTGATACCCAAATTCAAATATGCCTACCTACACCCAATGACCCACCGATCTGAATATATATATAAAAATATATGTATATTATAGGCCTAAACTGTACATTTACTACGAGGTGAAAACCGGGGTTGTGGGGATCATGGATTTCACATTCCATTTTACTGGCAATATTTTTATTGTCATTGTAAGTGGTTTGGCTTCATTTTCGTTGATTGGTTTTCTGCCTGCTGTGGTTTGGCTACATTTGTTGTATTATAATTTATTTGGTTACCGCTGCTCACTGCTAGTGGTCTGACTACAACTGTAACAACTACTTACTATGTCTAGTCTTTAATACTAACTAATACTAATTGTGTGTTTGACTCCATCGCCATCACCATCCTCTTATATTATACTATCATGACTTATACTTTTAATTGGTTTGGTTCTAGATACATCGTAAATAGTAAAAGGAATAATAGATTTAGATTATTCAGTTTGAGTTAGCCGTGTGAGTGTATCACTATCACTATCATTATCATCATCATTTGACATTCATTATTATCATCACTACTGACACTGTAGTTGTAGTGTAGTGTCACTGTCACTTGTCACTATTTTACATTTTTTTAATTTTTAAACTAACTTCACTTCAAATTAAAAAGAAAATTGTTTTAAAAAATCAGCATACCAAAGCAGGTTTCGTGGGGGAGCCATCGACTTGTTGATCTAGAGCAACAGGCATGGTTGTGTTGTTAAAACTGACTTGAAAACAATGTGGGGCGTTGCTCAGTCCACCACTATTTTGATAGTTAGTGGTGCAATATGTAATTTGCAATGTTTACGTTCTCATTCACCACAGGGAAAAGTGTAATAGGAGAAGATGGGAGTTAAGTCCCTTGAATGATGTACCCAATTGGACTATCTTGAAATGACATTTGGTTAGTTAACACTTTAACTCTTCTTGTGATAAAGCAAGGGCTGGAGGAGATGGATTAATCAAAATTTATTGTACGGTATAAAAATGTATTAAATAATTTTTCTATTATATCATTACACTTAATAATCATGTTTCGGAAACTAAAAACATAAAAAGGCTAAATATAATTAATATTCCTGTCAAGAAAACGGAAACGAGATTGTAGTATATTTTGTATGCGGGTTGCGTAGGCTGACTTTAGTTTTACTGTGTAATCAATCCTGTCCATATAGCCATAACGCCAGGATTTTACACGAACATATTTTTCCTATTGATGCAGAGTCTCATGCTGTCCACCTTCTGAAAACTGTTTCTATGTTGATGCTGTGAGTTGTCGTATTTATTTTGTTCCGAGTCCAGTTCATGAACAAATAAACATTCGACATTCGTGTCAGTTTCAATTATAATGAAAAAAACATTTTTCTTTTGTAATTTGTATTTGTAATGTATCTATGTTCTCATTTTGTTTTTGTTTTTATAATTTAATTTATTTTTATTGGTATTGTATTGTGGAGAAAGTGTCCCAATCACTGGTACTGGTAACCTGATTATATAGTCATGGTCTATGTCTATATTTGTAGTAGTAGTAATAATAAGTAATGTGCGCATTCATATCTAGTTAAAATTAAAAGTTATTAAAAGGCTAAAGGCTAAATTCTAAATGGTGCCCGCAAGCTGATGATTTTGTATAAATAATAATAATAATAGTATAGCGTATATAGAATAGAGTCATTCATCATAGAGTTAGAGACAGAACAGATATATGGTGCTGGGTTGATGGTTTTTGTATAGTAAAGTTTGTTGTTTATTTTATAATTATTATATATATATAATATTGTGTAAAGTTTGTTGATCGCTCTTGGCTTACTCTTTTGCTTCTCTACACTGCATTAGGCATTACAAAAATGATACACACTGCTTGTGCAGTCGAAAGTGAAAGGGGCTTTGATTTTTTAAATTTTAATCCAAATAAATCAATGATAATGCCCCTTTCCTTCTCTGTTGACATTTTCACACTTTATAATACATTATATATGATGATGGGTGGTGGGGAGAGAGTGAGATGGTGAACCCAACACCATTGGTCTATTGACTCTTCACAATATAAAAAAGCCCCACTAACTTGCATCATCTCGTCAGGCCATTAATTACGATAAGGTATGATAGCATCATATTATAGAGGGCATGGGTGGCCGAGACACTTTTTTACCCTGCTTGCACCTCGTATCGGAGACGGATGTTAAATTCGGAGGTCCCTTCGGTTGTAAGCAACATTGTCCTTGTCCACTAATGGCAATGGTATTCGCACCTAACACTAACAGGCAGCAACTTGGCGTATTATATGTGTTGGGTGTTCCATTGCTTTCGCGAGGCAAAAATGTGCTACTGAAAAGCACACATCTATAAAATAGAGTTGGTGATGATCATGAAAAGTTCTATTTTTATAATAAGAATAGTTGTTTGTTATCTCTGTTCCCTATAGTACCGTAATCAAACAGTGTAGGGACCAGCTCTGTGTCTGGCCGAGGACAGTGTACAAGGCAGAACGCATCGCATCGATGCGCAGACCCAGCTAAAGCATATCCAGGTTAAGTGCAAGTCTGTGCCCCACTAGTACACATGGCGTGATGCAGAGCTGGAAAATCTAAGGATCAAGATTTTAAGGCAAGCAAGGGATCAGCCCACTGTGCATATATATATATATATCATATATATATAATATATATATATATATATATAATATAATATAATAAAAATTTACTTTTTTTGTAAGGATTTTGTTATATATTCTAAAGTGTCGTTGAGGATAAAAATTAAGGGAATTGTATTTTCTGTCCTTATATTTTTTACCAAAAATGAGAACGTGGCTATTATTGGATTGCTCTCCAGATCTTCCACTACTTTATCAATTGTTACCCATGACCAAATTTTTAGGCAATGGGATTACCTTTTTTCTTTCTTAAAGTTATAATCCCTTTTCAGCTTTTTGTTCAGACTTGCCCTCTATGCTTCTCCACAATATAATTGAATTCACTTGCTTATTCTTGTGATATTCCAACCAATTTTCACCACCCCTGATATATATAAAAATACAATATTGTATATTCATATATATGGATGATACAAATAGGTACCAGTTTCCTTCATTGATGGGTTTGCCTTGGTTTCATCCTCCAATTAGGTATCAACCAAGACTTTCTAGGATTTTAAGACCAGAGGCTCAGAAAGGAAGACGGATTGTAAAATCTAAAATTGAAAGTATGTGTGGGTTTAAAAAAAATATCTAGCTCAGTAGATATAATATAATGTTCAAACAGAGTTTGGGCTGATTAATGATTTATTGATGAATGAAATAATACTCTTAAAATCAAGTTGCAGCATTTAATCATAAATTGCATGTGATTTTGATATTATTGATATAATCATTATTTTCTGGAGAAATTAAATTTCCTTCTCATTCTCACTGTTTAACAACATCCAGTATTTCCTTCTCATTCTCACTGTTTAACAACATCCAGTATTTCCTTCTCATTCTCACTGTTTAACAACACCCAGTCTCCACTTTTGACAGATGGGTTTGTGTTATTCAACATAGCAACTCTTTCCTTCAAACTTCTGCTGCTTCACTGCCAATTGAAAATAATCACTTCTTCTTTTTCCTCTATCTCTAATTGGCAGTCCATCTCTGGTGTATTATTGCTAAGCGTTACATGACATGCAAGTTGATAAACGCTACAACACTTAAATGTGGAATCCAAAACTTTCTTGACCATTGATATGATATTAAATACAATGAGATAATTATAACGCCTGTCGTAAATGATTGTGAATAGAAAATGCCTTGGATTGTTCATGAATTAAAATTTAAAAGATACCAAATATTTTTTGGTAACTTTACATCCTTTGGTTGTCTGTATTTGAATGTGATTTTGTGCCTTTACTTTTCAGGAATTTTGAAAGCTGCTACGACTGTGACCCTCTGTCATGCCGAAGATGTCGACTTGATCAAAGTGAGACTTGAATGACATGTGTCCAGCGGTGTTTTGTAAAAGGATTTATTACTTCATATAAAGTAACCCATTATAGACTTCAGTGCATTGCAGTTTGAGATGGCCTGTATTCGGATATTAGAGATTTTAGATACTCCTGTCTTGAACCATGAATGCATTTAAAACGAAACAGGCAACCTTGAACTTTATTCTAATTTCAACAGGCAACTTATGAAACAATATCAGGACAGGTGTAATGTTGTCTTTTATTTTCATTCTAGCTGTTATTTTAGCTACTTTATTTGTCAATTTTTTTAATTCTAATAATTCTATCAGTGGTAGTTTTTGGTTGACCAAAATAAGGGAGTTACAAAACAGTCTATCTGACTTGTTACGATTACATACGTCATTTGACAGAGTGATTGTTCATAGGGTCATATTTACGCTCAATGTCAAAATGAATGGTTTGACATAATTTTGTAATATTAATATGGTCTTTTATCAATAGACATTCCCCCAGTTGAAATCCTGCCAATATTGAGTTCATCAATCAGTTTTTCAGAAAGTTTCTTGAAAACAATAAACTCTGTCTTCAACTTTATCAACATTTAATTTTAACTCTTTATTTGAATTTGTCATCCATGCAAAAGTATCCAACTTGCTATTAATAACTCAACCCTTGTCATGAAAAAGACAGTATCTCAATACTCTTATTGTCAATAAGAATACAGCTTTCTTCATGAACACATTTAAACTATCCAACCTACATTACTGTTAACGTTATTTACATTTGTTTTTCCTTTTATTAAATGTTTTCTCGACTTGTGGAAAAATTAGATGCTAATTAATCATTCATTTTAATTTTCCTTGTGCCAGGGTGTGTCTCCAAAGAGCAAACAAAAGCATTTCATCAACACATTGTTAGACTTGGTTACATCCAGGGAGTCTGGCCAACTGATCAAGTATGTATGATGAAGGATAAATGCCTTTAGGCAACAGTATTACAATACACGTATAAAATCTATTATTTATTTGTTTGCTTAAGCAGCAAAAGTTTCTTTGGTAACTGAATAGGAAAATGGTGCAGTCAGTGTGCCAGTGAGAGACAATGAACAAGAATATTAAAAAAAATTGCTGAATGGGGTGATCGAACCCATGCCTGCCACGACAATACTGCCTTGCCGACGACACACATCAGACTGACTCACTACCAACTGAGCAATGCCACCACCACTACAATACAGAAAATGTGTTTGTTGGCCTAATCAATTTGACTTTTTTGCTCTCAAGTGATATAGAAAATTACTGGACACAGTTGGCTGATCTCCTACTTTTGTTGGATATGCCGATGCCCAAGTTGATTTTAACTTAATATACCTTTTAATGTATAACTAACTGAGGACTATTGAATGTCAATTAGAGAACTTGTTTGATTTTTAATTCACATATATTATAATACATATGATACATTTCAGATTTTTTTTCATGGCATGCACAATATGAATACAACATTTTTACATATTTATATCTATATATATATATATAATTTTTTCATCACTTATTACTTCAGCCTAAAAAATGCCAGCGCATACATAGACCATCTTACTGAGCAGGGATCATTTTTGGGCATTGAGGACAAGGTTAACCTGGTGCCTAAGGATATCCGAGCGGAGGTGGAATGTCTTTATTCAGGGTAAATTAAATATATGACATTTGATACTAAGAGTATGGAGGTGCAATGGCCGAGTTGTTTGGACAGTTGACTCTCATGACGAAGGTCGTGGGTCCGAATCCTGGTCTTGGTCAGCTCATTGATTTTCTTGGGCAAGAAACGTTACTCAGATTAACTCACTCGACCCGGCTGTAGAAATGGGTACCAGCTTAAACTGGGGAAGCAATCTGTGATAGACCAGCGTCTTATCCAGAAGGATGATATAATGTTATTCTGTCTGCTTCACGCTAAAGAAACCGGGATAAGCACCTGCTCTATGGGCCTCAAGGCTCTTAAGCATCTACGATACTAAGACTGCAGACAGATGACAAGTGGTTTTCCTAAACTCGTTTCATTCATTTAAGATATTTTGAGATCATTGTCTTTTAAGCTTCATGCTCAAAATGAACCCATTGCTTTGCATAGTTCACTTACAATACATGGCTTTGGAAAAACGAACACATTTCTGCTGCTTCAGGCTAAAGTTGGGCCTGGCTGGACCTACATGCTCCCAAATGAAACACTAGTCATGGCCAGGGATGAGACCAGGCACCGGCCAGTCAATTTGCATTTCATTTTTAAACGGCGATTTAATGTACTGTTAGTAGTCAATACAAATCAACCAAATTTTCATTACTTGTATTTTTTTGTCATAATTCTTCTTTTTGGAGTTTTGGAAAAAACCTTAGAATTCTTTGGTTGTCAATTTGAGCTAATATCGATTGGTGTTGGCTACGGCTGTCTCCGCTAAAAAGGCAATAGGCTATCTTAATTTGAATAGAAGAAGAAAAGCCAGCGTATGAAGAAGAAAAGAGGAAGGAGGAGGGGACGATGATGACAGTGACGAAGACGAAGAACAAGAAAAAAAAGAAGGAGGAGGAGGAGGAGAAGAAAAAGAAGAAGGGGAAGAAGATTAGTAGTAGTCTTACATTGTAAGGTTCATTACATTATGATCCAGCTTATTTTTATTTTGTTTTAGAAAAAAACGTAATCATCAACCCTCGTTAGAGGAATTGAGAACGAGTCACCAAGAATGTGCCAAAGAGGTGGAGAAGCTGGAGGAAGAATTGAAAGGACTTCAGAACAAGGTAAAGTAAAAGGACTTTTGTATCTCATCCTGTTCAAGCGGGGTTTTTTTTAAAGTTGATTCAATTGGAAGTCGCTACTTATTTATCTCTTACTTGTTGTTGTTGTTGTTATGACAACAACCTTTTTTCTAATCTTGTTTATTGTCTCTCATTAGTACTGCAGTTGTTTCCTATTATTATTATTCTAAGAAACTTTGCTACTTTCATCACTTTGTTCCCAAAGAAATGAAAGCTTTGGGGTTGTTGTCCAATCTCAGTGATTTCCACTATGGATGAGAACTGCCAGTTTGAATTTCAGAAATATAATTCTATTTTTGGAAATTTGAATGCTGTGTGAAAACAATGATGAAATTTTATTCTGAATTTACTTATTAATGAGCACCTGTGAAACAAAGAATCTCATAATTTTACATGTCGATAGCGAGGTTGATTTATATTTTAGGGAGAGGAGATTCTACTATCTTACTTTGTTGCCCTCTTACTGATGTAAGTTCTCAAGAGCTTGGAGTCCCATAGAGTAAATGTAAATTTATATATCGCTTATTCATGATCATTACCATGCGCTAAGCGCTTTAGTTTTGCCCTGGGAAAGCGACGGAACACTCAATACTGGCAAACTGGCAAAGTGTCTTACCTAAGGACACAAACGCTGATGAGCCAATACATTGCACTGTGGATGAATATTATTGTCGTGATGGTTTTATATCCCATGCGGTCACCCATCCATTCACTAGCCACGATAGACATTGCTTGTCAGCACCAATCGTTGAGTTCACTGTTTTGGTCACCGACGAGTAGAGCCAGTGCTTATCCCGGTTTCCGTAGCGTGAAGTTGACAGAGGGATAACATTATGTTTTTGTCACCCTTCTGGATAGGACGTTGGTATATCGCAGATTTCTTCCCCAGTTGTATCCATTTCAACACCTGGGTCAAGCGTGGCAAGTTTAGTACCCAGGCCAGGAAAAAATTTAATGAGGTGACTGGGTTAGGATTCGAACCCATGACCTTTGCCATTAGAATACCACGTCTTAACCACTCTGCCATCATGCCTCTCCACTTTATGTCGCCAGATTTCTATCCAGACTCCGAGTCAGCAGAGGGAGGTATCTGCCATGAACCAGATGCTGTCGTCTTCGATACATGACCTTGACCAACTGGCCTCAGGTTTCCTCCACAGCTACGAGTCCCACATTGGTGCCTGGTGCCAGAAGCCCAGCCCTGACCTCAATGATTTGGGTCCCTCCACCAAACGAGTTCACACCCAGCTCAAGAAATTTGTTACTGTAAGTTTATAATTTTTCTACATGACACAATTCTGAACAGCGTACTGTTACTGTTGATGTAAATGTAAATGAGGATAAATAAAATGTTTGGACACAACATAGGATGACCTCCTGCTTGTCTTCAGTCCCTGGGTCATACATTGAATACAGCCATACCTGGTTGGAGCGTTTGTATTAAGATGGTTTTTGTCATAACACTGATCAAGGCTGGGCGACTGACAACGACGAAGCTGTCACTGTCCCCTGCATTTATTGATTGTTAGATGTCGTCCAAATATTTATATTTGCCTCTTTGGTAAAGTTCCCAGTTTCTATAGCTGTTGAATAAATTTTATCTGGGACTGCACATCAATGCCTTCAATTCTGCCTTGTACTCTGTCCTTGGCGAAAGACTGAGCTGGCCCCAACACTGTATTGATCACAGTCTCAAAAGGAAGAGGTAACAAACAGACAATTAATTTATGAACACAACTTTGGTTTCTTTGAAAAATGATTTAATTTCCTATTTCTTGTTTTCTGACTGCATCAATATTTAGTACCTAGATGATGTCAACAAACTTCGCCAACTTCGATGTGAGTTAGAGGATAACATGAAGGAAAAAGGCACACGACAAATGGTGGAGGGTAAGCATTTTATTTACATTGGGTCAAAATCACATCTAATTTACATTAAAACCTTTTAGTTGGTTATCTGAACAACCCTGAATATAGCCTGTCTTATAATGAGGCGCGATGGTCGAGTGGTTGAGACTACAAACTCTCATGACGGAGGTCGTGGGTTCAATCCTACCCCAGTCACCGCATTGTTGGTCAAGACATTTCACTCCCATTGCCTCACTCGACCAAGGTGTAGAAATGTGTACCAGCCTACAACTGGAGAAGTAATCTGCTATAAACCAGCATCCTATCTCAAATTGAGTAGCCTAACCACTCAGCCACAGACCCCACTCTTAGCCACCTTGACAATAATAATGATAATAATAATAATAAATAAATAATAATAATAATAATAAAAATAAAAAATAAAATTAATAATAATAATAATAATAATAATAATAATAATAATGATAATAATAAAAATAAATTAATTAATAAATAATAATAATAATAATAATAATAATAATAAATAAACAAACAAACAAAGAAATATAATAATAATAATAATAATAATAATAAAAATAAATAAATTCATAAATAATAATAATAATAATAAATAAACAAACAAACAAACAAACAAAGAAATATAATAATAATAATAATAATAATAAATTCCCTTTATTCATCCCATTTAGAAATTTGTCTTTAGGGTCTGGTCTATTCTTTTTAATGTTTTTTTTTTTAATGCATATTCTTTTACAAGTAGGATAATGAATGTTAAAAATTGTCTTATTAGTTTAATGCGAGTGGTTCATTTCATTGTAACATGAATCATAATGAGATATAACACAAGACTATAATATACAAATCAACGAATATAAAAAATCACAA
Source organism: Dirona albolineata (assembly GCA_031763155.1). NCBI lineage: Eukaryota > Metazoa > Mollusca > Gastropoda > Nudibranchia > Dironidae > Dirona > Dirona albolineata. The sequence continues at coordinate 2,238 of JARFNW010052836.1, read as the reverse complement.
AACTGCCACGGATATAATACTTTCACGACAAAATAGAACAAAATCTTACGTTTACACACATATAAAATATGATGACATAGAATGACACGTGTTAGAGTGGTGAATTATTAAAATAGATTAGCTTGAAGAGTTATACTTATTAAAATGCATGCAAAACACAGCACTATAAGTCAATAAATAGTGGGGGTAGAAATATCAAATTTCTTGTATCATCGTAAGGAGGTTTTGATCTTGCAAATGAAATTAAGATATTAAGATCAACTTCTTTAGGGTAGTCGTAAAATAGTAATAATTGTAGCCATTATTAGGCAAAAAAACAACACATAGGAATGTCAGCTGCTGACACCAATTAACCCCGCCGATCCCTGCGCAGGTAGCTCGCTGTCGCTGATTTATTACCTCTCGGGCAGCGCAACTAAAGTAGCACTTTTAGAGAGGAAAGTTGACTCTGTGCAGCCGCAGTGCTGCGTTGCAAAGTGGGATCAAGGTCTTGAGGTAAAAAACCAGTGCTTCCACCGGGCTTTGAACCCTTGACCTCTTGAACCAAAGGCGAGTGACTTAGCCACTGCGCCACCTTCTCCCCGGTTTAATACAACTAGTGTACATCTTGGTCAGTGCAACTGGTCACATCATATCATCGTTTAAACTTTTTGTCTTGGACTCTTTCTACAGGTATCTCCACAGACAGTAGCACATCGGACGACGTACAGCGGTGCTTGGGCATACTGGAAGAAAGTGTGCACCGGGCCGAGTCTGGGTTTAGATCACGTTACCCGAATTTGCTACAGTTGTAGTTGGAGGCTTTTTGTACCATGTAATATAATTTAGAATATATAATATAATTTGATGCCATCATCGCACGTTGTCTTGGATTTTCATTCTCTTCCTTGTTTGTTTGTTTGTTAAATTTGTGATATAATTATATGACTAGTTTCTCTGAATGTCTCTCAAATAGGACCATGTTAATGTTACACCATGCAGGGTTGAACTCCAGAAATCTACATACTACATGGCAGTACAATCTCTCACCTTAGCCCCCATCACAGAATGGTTTGTTATTCCACAACCTCCATGCAGCGTGGATGGGGATTGCAGAAAGACAATCAAACTACATCTCTTACAATTATACTCAAGTTACAGTCAGGGAGGCGAGGTGGCCTAGTGGTTAGGACAGCTGACTCTCATGGCGAAGGTCGTGGGTTCGAATCATATCACTGCCACTTCGTTGTTTTTCCTAGGCAAGAATCTTTACTCCAATTGCCTCACTCCATCCAGGTGTAAAAATGGGTACCAGCTTTCAGCTGGGGAAGTAATCTGCGATAGACCAGCGTCCTATCCAGAAGGGTAGGGTGACGTATTGTCACTCAGTCCGCTTCACGCTCCGGAAACCGGGATAAGCACAGGTTCTATGTGCCTCAAGGCTCGGAAGGGCTTTACTTGCAATATACATCCTTTTCAAGCTGCTTGTGTCACGTGGGCCGGTGTCCTGTCCCGTCGCTATAATTCATCGGTGCTGAAACAAACATAAGCGGCCCCATGTCGCCTCCATGTTAAAGGAAGTGTCTGGTGTGTGTGTGTGTGTGTTTGTGTGTGTGTGTGAGAGAGAGAGAGAGAGAGTGTGTGTGTGTGTTTGTGGGGGTGGGTGGGGTGGGTGATGAATGGTATTCATATGGAAGCAGTGGGGGTGGGTGGGTGGGTGGGTGATGAATGGTATTCATATAGAGGCAGTGGGGGTGGGTGGGTGAATTTATGAAGCAGTGTGAACAATGTTAACTATTGATGAATTTTCTATGTAACACTAGGGGGAGAGGTTGTTAAATTATTTCAAAAGAAACGACAAAAGAAAACTTAACCCTAACTGTTGGCAGTGGAGTTTATATTCTTGGGTAAACTTACCTTTGCGCCCTGATTACCCCATCGTTTATTGTTTCGTGCTCTGCCTGGTGGATAACTTTTGCCGTTTCGCTCATTTCGTCTGGTATTTTATGAAGCTTTTAGTGTCTCTACTGGCGAAACATTTAAGCATGCTTATGTAACCAGTGGGCTTAATTGCCTTGTTTTCGACAAGTTCTACTTTTCATTTGTGTTTCTTTACTATTCAACATGTTTATATTTTCTCTCTTCCTAATTCCATATGAATGTGAAGTTGTTTTCTTATTATTTGTAGTAGTAGTAGTAGTAGTAGTAGTAGTAGTAGTAGTAGTAGTAGTAGTAGTAGTAGTAGTAGTAGTAGTAGTA
>JARFNW010052725.1:0-14025 GCA_031763155.1 Dirona albolineata | reverse complement strand
AGAGAGAGAGAGAGAGAGAGAGAGAGAGAGAGAGAGAGAGAGAGAGAGCAATATTAGTAAAGACTCAATCGTGAGTAACTGGAATCAAGTGGTTAAAAACATTAGAAGAAAAAGGATAGAAGGCTGTTGAGGGGGTGCAAAAGGGATGGTTTAAAAACACTTTTTATGCCTTGGACCAATGTCGCTGTAGGGCTTGCAACGATTGCTGGACGTGTGCCAATTCTAACGGGTTGTAATTAGGCAGTGTTGTACATGTGTGGATAATGGATAATTCGATTTAGCAACAGCACTTATTAAGCTACGGCCGACTGAGCTGAGAAAATATAATTACAATACAAGCAGTGCATGCAAATCATTCCCAGCAATACCAGAATCAAATTTCAATCTCAGACAGTACTTTACTCCGGGCGAAAAAAAAAAGCTAGCGCGTCAGGATATGTTGCGATGCGTGTGCTGTGAGACCAATGCAATAGTGCGAACGATCATGGTCTTAATCGATGTCACTCCCATTACTACGGTATCGGGCTTTGACATCACTTGGCCCATGAATCACCTCTTTCTCCATCAACACCCTCCTCTACTCTCTCCATTTCTGGAAAGGGTAAAATCTGCATGTCTTCACTGATCTACCTCTATAATCAACGTAAACGTCGGGAGTTCGAGTCTGGCTTTTGGCGGTAGTTCCGAGTCAGGCTTCCGTTACCGTGTTATCCTTGGGCAAAGAGTTTTATTTTGCCTCATTCCATTCAGGTCTAGAGATGGGTAGCTACAGGCGGGGACGTAACTTTCCATAGACCATAGTCATATCCAGAGGTTACGAATCGTCATTCTATCCTCTTCAAGCTACGGAAACAGGGCGGATAGACGGGCATCGGCTGTGTGAACCAAAAGGCTCTACAGGACTTCTTGATAGGAACTCATTAAATCGATCCACCTTTCCAAGCCCATGCTCAACTTCCTAGCTTCTTGTTAAAAGTTAATGCAAATATATAATAGTTCCAGCATCTTGTCATTGTAATCTATCTACAACTAGTGTCCAATGTGCGCTATCTTCACGTTTTCATCAGTATTCCCATTATGGTTCTTCGCTTGGAATAAGAAGTTGAGAATGCCAAATGATACAAGAGCCGAGAGATCCCACGTGTATCCTTAGAACGGGACCTTAGTAAAAGCCAAAGTAGCGCCACGTGGTAGTAATTAGTTGATTTTCCCCCAGCAACTTGACCTTCCTAATCAGGCGGTACCGAAGCAAGTTGAAACTGTGGGTTAACATTTGGTGCTCGTTAATTATGTAAATCCTTTTATTATGGCGTCATTTTCGAAAATTTCAAACTTGTTCTCTTACGGTTTTCTATTAAGCTACATTTTTCTTAAAGTATCTCATGAAAATATCGTCTAAAATTAATATGAAAAGATATAGTTGTAATCCAGGGGTTTGTTTAAACTGGCACCATAAAATGCCAAAGATGAATAAAAAGACCGATTTTATCTCTCTATATCTATTTAAAAAATCTGAACAATATCAGAATATATATAAAGTAGTTACTATGCGGCAAAATCCACTAATATACTCTGATAGAATTTGAATAAAAAACAAACAACATCATGTACGTAGTCATATTATTCCACCGTCATTGGGAAAAAGCAATACTAGTTGCATTCGGGCTGAATATGTTACAACACAAAGAGGCAGAAAAATTCATGTTCTAGATTACTTTATTTGTTTACACCCATCCCCTAATGACATGATACTCAATAAGAGTGAGGCACCCACGCATAACACCCAACTTTTTTTCTCTTCATAATCACCGTTTGCACCCTGTCGTGCCTGTCTTTCTCAGTTCCCAGCTAAAGATCAGCGCATATATATTGTGTTAGTCTACATAGAATTGCACTTGGAGTACAACTTACATGAGGAACCTCACAACTGAGAAAGGGCTGATTGTATACTATTTAAACGCCAAATTTTTCATTATTTCAATCAACCATTAATTGTAAATATTATATGGATCAGACCAACCAACCAGTTTACATTCTGGTCAAAGTGTAGTGAAAAAAAAACTTTAAACTCTTCCATCACCTTAATAAAATGCCATGGCTAATTTTAGGACTCAAAACTTCAACTTTGGTACAACTTCAATGAACAAAGCAAGTGGAAGGAGAAAATCGCGTCTTTTGTAAATATCAAGTAAAAGCGAGATCTAAAAATAATCAATAGTCATAGTCTAATGTTAGGGACCCAATGGCAAAATTGAGAATTACAGGTAAAAAGACATACATATAATTTTACATGTCAGCTGTCACTGATGGCCTACTAGCAGCACGTTCATTAACTTTAACTATGGCATCATAATTTTTGTGAAATCAAATTTATGCGAGGCATTTGAATGTATGAGGTGTAAACATTGAGACAACATTTCAAACACCTGGGACCAGAATATGAAAAGTGGGTTTGCCTTTAAAACCTTACGCATGCAATGTCCTCAATGCCAAGTATTTTTTGTCTCTAGAATAAAAGCTGTATAAAACAATGACACCCCTTGCAAACAAAATTTTTAAAAAAATAATTCCAAGCCACATATTTCAATGTAAAACAAGGTGTATTGAAACAGAGAGGTAATTTCCAAATATAGTCTAAATCACACTACAATACATTTTTTAAGAGGCTAATTTTCAGGCTACCAAACTAGGGTTAGCATGATAGAACTTTCGACAGCAAATATGATCTTCGGAAAAAATTTGGTGGGCAATTCAAACTTGATGGATCAACCATTTCTGGCTTGCGGTAGCAATTGAAATCATGCCTAACTGTAAACAGAAACGCTTGATTTTGGTTAAGACAGCAGGTTCTCATTAAATAGAGCATGATGAGTGGCGTTGGTTCTATTGCTACACCAGTCCATTACATTTTTCTTCTGTGCAAGAAACTTTACTTCAATTGTATCGCTTGACCAGGTGTAAAGTGGGCACCAGCTTAAAACTGGGGAAGTTATCTGTGACAGACCAGTATCCCTCTATACAGTAAGAAGGATTGTCACTCTCTACAGACACTTCATTATATATTCAAAACGGAAACAAGGATAAAAAGGCATTGACTCATCGTACGTCAAGGCCATTTTAATTGAAAGACTTACTAAATGATTGCAATGAAATCTTCAGGTGTTTTTCTATCAAATTTTTTAATTATGAATGCGAAGCTGTGATGAGTACTTGTCTATCCTATCAGAGGTGGCCAACACTTTACATTCAACGCAGCTCGGTCATTATAATATTGAGAAGCAAAGATAAAAACAAAACAAAAAGCAGTTAAGGCACTGTTTCAAAAAGAAATTTAAATCCCATAATAATATAATCATGACTGCATGGCAGGAAATACAATTTTCAATGTTTTGTAAGAAGAGTTTTCAATTGCAGACAAACATCTAGACCTCGATGTCTTAATCTATTCAGTATTAATAGTAGTAGTAGTAGTAGCACAAAAAAGTCCATATAAAAAGTTTGTAAGACTTCGCAAAATCAGATGTCATTTTTGTCATAATATTAATATCAATATAGGCAATTACAATTACCATACTTTGTTCAGAAAAAAAAATACTTTTCTCTTCCTTGATTGCATCCACTTTTTTTAAAAAAATAGGTGGAAGGAAGAATAGAGAGACAGATTCGAGAGTTGAGTATCTAACTGTTTTGCACACAAATTATACTAACATCAGGAAAATATGCCATTAAGATTAAGATATGTATCTTTCTTTTTATCATTATACCTCTGTGCAATTTCCACAACCACCAGTTAATGCTAAAACCCGTCTTTATCATTTTTAAAGGCCGCGGCTTCATAGGAAGGAGTAGGAGGATTGAAATTTGATAAAATTTACAAATAAATAAATGCTTTTAATATTGACCAAAAAATTCTTATACTTCTAGCTGTCTCAATTCAATCTGAATCTGAGTCTTTTTTTTAAATCGAAAGGAAACTTTGCGACTCTGAAGTGTGAGAAAAGGCATGACACAGGAAATATCTATTTTGCTATTTTTATTAATTTGTCTTGTAGTTAGGCTTTATACTTTATATAATATTGAATAATACCACACCAGGGACACAATGAGTTCCAAAATACAGTAGAGGGCAGTTTGTTTTGTTGGAAATGTGAACTGGTAAAAATAAATTTAAGTTTATAATATTATAATGATAGGTCTGCTAGGTACATTTTATAATAATAGACGTCTAGCAGACTAGTAGAGTAGTAGTAGTAGTAATAGTAGTAGTAGAAGTAGTGTAGTAGTAGTAGTAGTAGTAGTAGTAGTAGTAGTAGTAGTAGTAGTAGTAGTAGTAGTAGTAGTAGTAGTAGTAGTGGTAGTAGTAGTAGTAGTAGAAGTAGTGTAGTAGTAGTAGTAGTAGTAGTAGTAGTAGTAGTAGTAGTAGTAGTGGTAGTAGTAGTAATAGCTGTAGTAGTATTATCATCAATATTATTATCATCATCAAACCGCATAGGAAAAGATCTCAAGCCTTCGTATCTTCTAAACTAATCACGATAATTTGTCAACTTACGTGTGTAATGCAAGGCAAGCCCAAGAGGAATTCCACAAAACATGCGCAGGCTGTGATGATGGTTTTCCGGTGGCGGAAGATGTGTGGGTATTCGTCGATGATGCCCGACAAGATGGTCTCAAACATTCCAAACTGGGGTAGGAAAGAAAGAAATTCGACTGTTAGATGGATTGAAGTTTAATGGCATCATTCATGAAATTTCAATTTTATTTTCACATGTACCTACAATAATAATACAAATCATGTCATATAATATCTACTACATGCCTGAAAAAAAGTACTACAAAAAAAACAAGAAAAAGAAAAAAAAAACTTCTTCCACATAATAATATATAATCTACACACAAGCTGCTATTTAGAACAAGATACTAAGTGATATTCCTCAGTTATTATTTTTTTCAATCTCTTATGTCAATGAATAAACATTTCAAATGACACGGTCAAATACTGATGATGGTACATCATCCTCATCAATATATTGTATCAAATTGGTGCTTTTGCATATATATATATACAATGTATAATCTTGTTTTCTGTGTTATTTTATTCTTTTAAAAACAAAGGTATGAGCACTGTCCAAAAAGATATTATGTCCTCAGATCCAAAAAGGTTGCATGGAAGACAAATTAAAAATGTCTTAATGCTATGTTCATCACAACTTTTGAAAAAAATTTTTTCTATAAAAAGAAAAATTGATATCAGAATGTGACATTTAACGTTGACGATTGAAAGGAAAGAATTGAAAAATCTATTTCTTTCTTCATCACAACCAACAGTGCCTTTAATTCAGTGTCAGTGTCAAACAAAAAAACCACAGACAAATAAATAGCTCAGTGTTGTTGTGTGCTTTTACAACATACAGCATACTTGGAAGCTTGAATGAATTATTGCCATTGTTTTCATACCCAAGTTCTGGGGTTTTGTTTCTATCATTCCTAAGACAATTACTTTGTTTTTTCCTGATAGAATGAATGACAACAAGTCACAATATGAAAGTGTGTGTCACTTCCCACACAATAATTACTTCAATCAACAAAGAAAGTAATGCTGAAAAGTATTGAAGAAAAAAACAAACAACCCTCACAAAGACATATATTATATACAAATATAAGAAGGAAATTAATGAGGCAGAATCCAAGGATCTATCATAGAAGGATACAAACAATACAAAACATAATTGATGGCAATGGAATGCAATAGAGGACACCATAGAGTAGCAACACGTCGGCACAGATACGGAATGTCTAGGAAGGAGATTCAAGTTCTATCATTTTAGATGGAGTTTGCCGTCATTTCAGTTTCAGACAAGCAACCAAACTTCCACTATGAAATGATACATATGATGCTGAGATGAACTGGTAGATGATGATGATGGTGGTGGTGGTGGTGATGATGATGATGGTGGTGATGATGATGATGGTGATGATGGTGGTGGTGGTGGTGGTGATGATGGTGGTGGTGGTGATGATGATGATGGTGATGATGGTGGTGGTGGTGATGATGAAAATGATGATGATGATGATGATGATGATGATGATGATGGTGGTGGTGATGATGAAAATGATGATGATGATGATGATGATGATGATGGTGGTGGTGATGATGAAAATGATGATGATGATGATGATGATGGTGATGGTGATGATGGTGATGATGATGATGATGGTGATGATGATAACAACGACAGTGGTGATGATCAAGTCATAGAAGTTTGACAAAAGAGGTAACAAAAGATCGACCTGTTGTGTCAAAGGTGAACCGAAAGAAACTCTCTTTTTGTGTGACTTAGATTGATTTTAGATACATCGCTTGACCTTGTAGTCATGGTAACATCTATTTTGTGTCATGTTATGTAAGGGTGGAATTACATGCAAAGGGGCATGTATTCTAATTCTATGTGTTTGAGCTTTATCTGACCTGTGGGTCTTACGATTTAGATTACCAACCCTTGCTTTTGCCTTCTGTAATGACGGAAGTGTTATCTGTTTTGCGTTGAGTTGTTGTGGAGGGAATACGAGTCGATTGATGATGCTTAAAATTTATCAAATTATTTAAAAAATCAATAAAACTTAGCAATCTAGTAGCAACTTTCCAGATTTCTAGCAAAAGAAAAATCATTTCCATTACTAAGGACTATTCACACCCTTTGTGCAGTCAAAATTGTTTTTCCCAAAAGGTCTGGCAAACCAATTCTGTTCATATGCAATCAAGTAGGTTATCGTCAATCCCTTCTACCAACTGCTCTTAATGAGTGCTTGTCAGGTTTGTGATGTAAAATCATTATTGTGTTTTACAAAGAGTTTAATGCTGTTTATTGTGCATTTCAATCGCTGTTTTTTAGCATAAAATTAAGCCTGACAGGGACAAATAAACGATCATATCTTATCTCATAATCATACATAAATATCATCAATGAAAAAAAAGAAAAAAAAGAAGAAAAATGATAGTGTAAAACATGTAATGAAAGAAATCCTTTTGTTATGATGATGATGATGATGATGGTGATGGTGATGGTGATGATGATGATGATGATGATGATGATGATGATGATGATGATGATGATGACGATGATGGCCTTTGCTGGGTTCAAGGTGACAGGGTCATAATCATAATAACCATGCGCCAGCAAAGCACAATAAAATAATTCAATTCGCCAAGTGAGCCAAGTAATCATTAGTATGTGCAAACTTTGCAATGATGTTAGCAATCATTGGAGTCTTCAACCCAATATTTCCATCTTCTATTTACACAATCTACAATCTATGTCAACATTTTAAAGACTGACCAATTTTAAGTCAGCAATCTCGTGTCATCTAAGAAGAGTATGTGTTTTAACTTGAATTTTAAATTTTAAATTTTAGCTGTGTTTTTTAATAGTTTTTTTTTCTCTATCTTCTGATCCGTATTTTATGTTAAACAAGCCTATCATTTTCAACTTAGTTCGTTGGTTTTCATAATAAATGGACCGAAAAGTGTCTAAGCCAATGGTTAATCGAATTCTGAAATGCTAGAAGAATAAACTTGCAAAGTTGGTCTTTTTTCTGTGAGCAATCATTTCAATAGTGACATGGGTGTGCATGGGAAATGATGATGTTGTTTTTCATATTGGTATGGATGGTTAAAATGTAAATAAATTGAGAGGCATTTTTGGGGAACAGCAAAAACAATATTTTTGAAGCTGTGTATTGATAGTGCGTAAGTGCATGGCAAATATGAATAATTCCTGTTTCATTTAATTCTGTGTCTTTCTTACAGAATATTCACCTTCAACTCTCAGAGATGAAGCAGACAGTGTCTATAGCAAATAAAAATATACTTTGTCTTGAAACAGATCGTGTTTTGTTTGTTTGGGGTTTTTTTTTACTGTCCTTTTTGTTGTTGTTGTTGTTGTTGTGGTTTCTTTTCTTTCCAGACCACTCACAAATCATTTTCTTGTATTTTTAACAACCTTGAAATAACTTGCAATTCCTTTCAAATGTAATAATTACCGTTTGCCTTTGGCATTAGATACGAAGCTTATATTATATAAAGCAGTAATACAAATACCTCTAGGTGATATCTGAAATGTACCTCTGATGCATAGAATTGCCCAGTAGGCCTCAACCTGGACTCAGAATTGATCCTTGATTTCAACAACAATAATATAAAAAAAATCTGACATCAATAATATATTATTATGATTTCCAACAACCCATGGTTAAATCACAAACTTTTCGGGTGTAGAAAAATAAGCGCTTAAGCACGTTAACTCAGAAATTTAAAAAAACAAAACAAATTTTAAAAAAAACAAAAAAATCTGTATATCCAGGTCAGTAGAATGAAGCTCTGACCTCATGACAGAAGTGTTTGCTAATCTTTGATCAGAAAGATTTTTAAAACATTCTATAAATGTTAGCCGGTCCTTACTCAAGTGTCAATTCCATTCATGCCAATAAAAATATTCCTCCTTGTGTTGTAGCCCAACTCAATCTTTTGATTAGTTTTTGTGTTTGATTTCAAATGATGGGTACATTCTACCTGCCAACGATGACGGGTTTGACCATTTAATGTATGAAAAGAACTTTGTCAAAAGTAGGTTTTGTTTTGTAAACACATAATAATAAGCATGTTGGGATGTTTGCCATTTTGCGTAAAGATCATCTTAGAAACCAATTTCGTTTCTATGATGACAAGTGGAGGAGAGTATCATTATGGCACATGAACTATTTGAATATTGGTTTGGTTTTTTTGGGGGGTGTTTTGTTTTTTTCAAACCAAAATCGACACTTGAATAAGGAGAAAGTGGACATGACAGATAACCTATTAAAAAGATAAAAGTTAAATTAGACGCATGTTTCTAATTCCATTTCTATCTCTTTTTTTAGATCATGTTCCCATAACAGCTTACAAACACAATACGAAATACATAAAAATATAGCAATTTTGACAAAATAACGACCTGTCAACAAAGGAATGGATAGTGTCATATATGTCTCGCCACCAGGCCAAATGAATCGTCATGTCGGGATTCTAGATCCGAGAAACAGCCCAGTAAACCTGTGTTTTCAAGTCAGACAAAAGCTATTTCAGCATGTCAAACGTCAATATTTGAGCCCACTATCTTAAAGATCTTATTCGTCACTTGAAAGACGTACAATAATAACCCTATCTACACTACTTGAAAGATGTCAAGATAAAAAGATAAACTTTAAGATGATGCCAATAACTCGATACGTCAAAAATTCTGACTTCCGAATTCCACTCATTTGGCCTGGTCGCCAGATATATTTTGTTTTGGACAGTTCATGGTGTGATGATTCACATCAACGTCGTCCAATTATTTATCCCTATGAAAAAACGTATCATGGCGTAGGGATCGACCATCTCTTGCACTTCAAAATATGAGGACAAGTACAAGAGTTACAAAATCTAACTACTCAAACGATAATTTAAACTTGAAATAGAACATACACCGTACAGACAGTAGAAAAACCCATTTCAAGTCGGTTTTGAGACAGAATCAGGTGCAGTTAGCCAGGCCTCCCCACCACAAATCTTCTGACTCATTTTGTGATGAACTGTCTAGCAGAGGATGTGAAAAAATGATTTGGCCATTACTGGTAAAGGTCATCAGAGATTTAGAGAATGCAAACAAATATTTGACATGTTTCACACACATTCTTCAATTACTGTTTAATAAATTGCGCTGTTAAATTTGAAAAAAATAAAAAAATACACTCACTCTCATCAAAACAGTTTTTACAAATTCATTCATAAAAAATATATATATTAAAAAACAAGAAAACAAAACAAAACAAATGCAACAAACAAACAAACAAACTTTCAAACGTTTGTAAAACCGTATGAATATTTCTCACACACTGCCTCTCAACATTCACTCGTTACATGAAGACTTACCTGTAGACATGTCAAAACTTGAAAAAGCAGAACTTCAAATTACATGACAAAATTCATCTGATTCCCAAGATTATAAGTAGGTACACTTAGTTAATAATCTTAAAATGCAGTGAAGGGATAGTGTGAAAGGCGTAGAGGGATGTGTAGTCATGAATGTATTTGTTCCAGTACTAGCATATGGACAAGAGAGAGCCACAATCATAGCTAAGTTAATATCTTTCCCTTAATCTTTTGAAATTAGTTCCTAACTTAAAAACAAATATTTGATATTTGAAAAAAAACCAAAACATAAGCAGAATAAGAAAAAAAAAAAAACATTGAAAAAATTTAGAAAAATTTTAAAAAATTGTAACTATTCGCTCGCCTCCCTATGATTCCTTTCCCCTTTATATCATGAATTGTTTTTAAAAGATAGCAGTATCTTCATTCATATTATTCTGAACCTCCCACTCTATGGTATATCCTCCCCCCTCCCCAGTCCCCCCCCCCTACTGAATCTTGCCTAATTTCAAATATGGTCAGGGCGAAAATATAAATGATAATTTAAAAAAATAATAGCAAGCAAATACTGGGGACAATTCAGGCGTGAAGTCATATTCTGAATGGCAGTCATTTGCACATTCAAAAACCAAACACTAAACCAATTTCCCCACAGGAAATATGTCTCAGAATGTTTCCTATATGTTATGAATTGATGTGTCTTTGTATTATGTTATGAAAGAATATCAACAACAGGACATTGGATTACATGAAAACATACACTCTCCTCTTCTAACAATAATAATATCTAGCATTGAGGGCTGCCAGAAAGTAAAATGTAAAACAAATCACTGGTTCAAGGATGCTTCCTTCTATCTGGACACATTCTTGTACCAGTGATCTGTTTAACATACATTTGAAGTAGTAGTAGTAGTAGGCCTACCCTACCATTCATTTTTTTAATTTTTATTTTCATTCTTACGACTACATACTTTCTTCAGCTCTTCAATCGATAGAGATCATTAAAGTCATTGACAGATTAAAAGAGATTTGCACAGCTCTGAATAAGAGTACATTAATTTGATCACAGACTGTCCAAATAAATAATATGTTTACTGTTAGTCGCATATGATACATTCTTGCAATGTTTGTTATTTCTGTAAAAACATTATCACTCTGTAGCAATCATGATTAATCGTCTGACCCAATACTATCTATATATAATTATATATAATTGGAGACGAAAATTATTGTATTTTTTTAGTTTGGCATTCCTTTCGACAAAATGTTAGTCATCATTAATGACACTATCAACTGCATAATGAGGAATTTGACAAATGTGCCATATATATATGACAAATGGAAATCTCAATATTTTGTGAGGCAGTCAGCATGTCAGCTATACTATATAAGTCTACCATACCATTCTTCCACAAAGGCTTGGAGGGAATAAAGGATGGACAGAAGGAGAATGAAGGAACAAAGGTATAGAGAAAATCCAGAGGACTTGGTAAATAACTTATGGACAGTACAGACATTGAGAGAGAAATGTACACACACACACACACAAAGGGCATGGGTTACAAGTGAACAGAGTGATTTTAAAAAAAATAATTAAAAAAATCCTTCTTCCTCTTTTTATTTTCGTTTTTCTTCTTCTTCTTCTTCTTGTTATTATTATTGTTGCTGTTTCTTCTCCTCTTCCTCCTATCCTCAATCCTTTCTTCATCCTGTTGTTCTCCTTTATTGCAGTGTAAAGAGTGTAAAACTCCCTTTTGGTAAGCAGTCACAAGATTCAGCTTCCTTCTTCTAACTAATCTGCTGTCCCAATTTCTCACATCCAGCTTGAAGGCAGATGGTGTGTAATTTACGTGACAGCTAAACAAAAGTTGATCAATGTTCATGGGTTGGTGGATAGTCGATGAAGATAAAAAAAAGGTGAACTTTATAGAATGGGGTTGTTTGAAACATTTCATGATGACTTCCAATTGACTTTATCCTCACAGTTCCTTTCAAATGAATATCTATCAAGCCATAGTTTAATTTGGACAGCAATGACATTGTGACATTTTCCACGTATTGCCTCCATCCGTTGTAGTCTTTTAATGGAGCAATGTTGAATAAGCCACTCAGACAGTCGAAGCAAACAAAAACATAAAATTTTGTTTCAAAATGTTTGCATCAGTAGTAAATCTCGAGTTGTATCTTTGCATCAAGAGTAATCTTTTCGCTCCTCGTTTAATCTTTGATTTAAAGAATGTTTATAAAATCAAAAGTGCCTTGTATGTCAGCAATGATATGTTGAATTCAATATATAGATTTTGAGTTCTTTCCCTGCTGCTAATGGGCTTAGATTATTTCAATTAAGCAGCTTCATCCTACATCACTTTATTCAAACAGCATTGGCATAAATAGTATTTTTGCAAATGCAAAAAAAGAAGAGAAAACAGAAATATGGATATTTCAACACTTATGTTTGTGAGTGTTAAAGCTGAAAGTCTTGAAGCGATCGAATGCATTCCATAATATTTCAAATGCAAAATACTGATTGGCCAAAGGTATAAAACAAACAAATATCACAGTCAGATTTGGTTACAAGTCAGGTAAAAAAAAAAGGGGGGAAAACCTTGTGTAATAGATATAATATAAAGTTGTTATTATGACAATGGTCGGAGGATGATTGGTGGAAATGCATGGTGGGTATTATGTCAAATCATCAACAAGGACAAGGAAACACAAACAAGTCTTCACAATGAAAATGAAATGAAAATCTATCATTCCTGTTCTGAGACATATTTCCCATTTTGGGCAATTGGCAATAGATATTAGAGAAAAAAAATAATGTAATCAATGATATCACCAGAAAATGCAATCAAACTGTGTTGTGTTTTTCGGATTGTTTTGTCTTTCGTTTTTTTTTTGTTTTTTTTTCAAATGTAAGAGAAAAATGACACAAGTAGCTATGTTAAAATACATAACTTCAATGCCGGGTTTTAAAAACTAACAATTTTGTACCAGAGATATAAGGATATGACGCTGCTACTATTGCGCTGCCATCTTGAAATAAAGGGCAGTATGTTACCTTGCATAACACTGTAATACACTGCCCTTCATTTGAATATGGCTGCCTGGTAGACTTTCTCTTTCCCAACTGTAGTGTGATCAATAAGGCCAGTCTTCATGAGAAAACAAAAGTTTGTATTGTGAAAATAGGGCCACAAACACTCTTTCTCTCTCTGTCTGTCATATCCGTATCATTCTCTAGTATGACTTCATGCCTGTTTTGGATGGGGGGAAATGCGGTATGGCACAAAAAGTGCCATCAAACAGGAAAGACAAGCCTGATCGTGCAAAGGAATTACCTGGCTATCAAGGCCGATGGTGAAAAACATGAGGAAGAACAGCACAGCCCACAAAGGAGAGACTGGCAGCTTGGCAATGGCCTCTGGGTAGGCTACAAATACAAGGCCAGGTCCTAGAATAAAAATATAGCAAAAAGTATAATTAAGACAAACGAAACAAAATGACGAATCAGTTATATTATAATCAGTTTGAAGAATAAGAGTAAAATATGGTAATGTACACCGTATGATAGACCAAGGAAATGTCATTGATGAAAATGAAGATTTTCAGGGATAATTAAGCTGTATGACTTGTCAAACTATTAGCTAGTAGACTGAAGTAAAATTGTAAAATATTTAAGTCTTTACAATAAACCATTCAATATTTTCAAGACATTTTACAATATTTTCTTCTTTTGCAAGCTTATATATCTTTAAAATTTACCAGATAAATGAAAAAACCCAAAACTATCTGGTTGTCAAATTTTGATCAGCATATTATTTTAACATTTCTTTGGCGTTTCTTTGTACAAACCTTGTGTGACAATCTTTTCAACAGTAGAATCCATTTCATGGGCCATGAATCCGAGGACAGAAAAGATGACAAAGCCAGCAAACAGGCTAGTCCCACAGTTGATCATGGGCACAATCATGGCATCTCTGGAAATGGAAAGCAGTATATTTTTTGATTCACTATTATTGCCTGTATTTTGCTGGCTTCCAGCAGCCTCACCACGTTACTTTTGATTATCCAACTGG
>JARFNW010052615.1:0-14032 GCA_031763155.1 Dirona albolineata | reverse complement strand
TCCAGTTCTGTATCAGGCCATGTGTACTAGTGGGGCACAGACTTGCACTTAACCTGGATACGTTTTACCTAGGTCTGTGCATCGATGCCTTCTGCCTTGCACTGTCCTCGGCTAGACACAGAGCTAGTCCCTACATTGTTTAATCATGGTACTATAAGGAACACATAACAAACAACACAAACTCTAAAAACATAAAAAATATTCATTTAGAAAAGACACCATATATTAATAAAATTCCAAGTTGTTTGTTTTCCATTCAAAAAAAATTGTTTATATCATTTGTATCTATAAAATATTCTAAACCTGATTATTATTTTGAATACCTAATTAAGGGCAGCAAATTTGTTACCTTTACTCTTTCATCCTTGTAATGCATCATTTGTTGACTGAGCTTCCCAATTTTAACGGCAATCCATCTATTAATAGGAATAAGGAGTAAAGCAAATCCAAGACCAGTAAGGAATGCCAGACCTATTTGCTGATACAATAGATAAAGAGAAACAGCAATCTGAAAAGGAAAGGGGGATAAAGTTTCATTAGTATTACCAATATCATTAACATCTGCTGCTTGTTTTGTTGTAAGAAATTCACACCCCATTCTTCACACCCCTCTCTCTAAAAAAACCCAACAACTTCCACTGCCAGTTATTTAACATCATGATCTGATTCCACTAAAAGTGAAGGATAAGTGTGCAAGTTGGATAAGTGTGTATAAAATAAAACAAAATGGACATTGATATTATGATTAAATACCCATTTGTTCTGTTAGAGTCGGAAAAGTGAATATATGGGAAAATGGAATATATAGAGAGTTATTCTTTTTGTTCCCATGTGACTCGAACTCTGTCACTTAGGTGTAAGCATGAACGGTAACTGGTGGTCGGATAACTCACAGTTGACTGTAATATATATTTCATCTATATTAAAGTGTTTATATTGAACAAAAGATAGTAAAATGAACCACTATGGTTTAATGTGGGTCTTATTTTCATTATAAGATAGACATTGGAACCATAGTCAAGGCGCCTCTTGATTCGTGCGAGTTCACTCCCATAAAATGTAAAATATATGATAAACTCAATCTCATTCCCCATCCTCTCTCTCTCTCTCTCTCTCTCTGTAATAATAATTCTGAAACAATTGTATTTTCAAAGAGAATGGAAGTGTTTTCCATGTCATCAACCACACTCATTTTTCTTGCAAAAACAATAATAACCTACCTGAAAAGGTAAACTCCAAAATGCATGAAAACTGGGACAAAAGTTTAAAATTCTGTCAGTATCTGTACTCATGAAGTTTACGATTTCCCCAAGGTTAAATCTTGATTGTTCAATGGAATTTACTCCTGTAGACTTTTTGTAGATTGTAGTAATAAGAGCACATCGCATCTTATAAGCAAGAACTTGTATATTGTAATCAAATTGTGTGGAACAGATTGTTCCCAGAAGAGTTGATAAGAAAAGGCCTGAGGCGATCAGGTATCCTTTGTACATTTCAGTTGATTTGTTTTCTACAAAACTCACAAGATAATTTAACAGTACAGGGCCAGCAAATCCCAGACAATCTGCAAAAAGTTTCAGCAGTCCTATAGCAAAGTACTCAACCCCAAAGGCTGCCTTCAAGGCTTTGAGAAGGGCCCTATTACTATCTTTTCTGAAATTGGTTGATTTGCCTTCAAATTCCTCTTCATTTTTAGCTTCCCCATCAGTGAGAGCAGAATCAACATGTCTTTCCTCTGTCCTCAGGTCGCTGTGGTTGGGCATACTCCTTCTAGAAACACCAGCATAATCTATGTCACTTTTTTCAAAATTAAGAATTACTCTTTTCTCTTTCACTTTCTTGAACTTTTGAAAACATTCTGAAAATTTGTTTTCAACTAACTTTGTATTCAACCTGTTCGGCAACTGAAAGAGATCAGCTGCATCAGAAATTTTTCGCTTTGCCCCTTTAGACATAAGGCGTTGAGCCCAATGAAATGTTAGCCATGAGAGAACACCAACATTCTTTTCAGCAATAAATGAGTCTTCTTTTCTTATGCCTCGAGCAGAGTGAACTAGCGGTTCCGACTCGTCATCAGCTTCATTAACTCTAAAATCATAATTCAAAGAAGAGCTTATTAATCTGCCCTTTGGAAGGAGGGTTAGTAAATATACAATACACAGGAAAGCATTGACATATGTCGTATACTCCTCTGAAAGACTACGTCTTGGAAACTTTGAAGTATGTTGCACAACAGCTGTATGCACATGCACTGATATAGATGCAAAAAGCAACAGGAATGATATTATTGCCCAAGACGGTCCACGTACACTACCACCTGTAATGCATAATATATTCCATATATAATAACAATGCACAATCCAAGTTAACAATGATACTCCAATTAACACTCCATCAGAATAACTAGGTGTCTTATGTTCCAAAGTTATTGCAAATATTGGTCTGCATATTGTACTCAGCAGCAGCCCCAGAACTGATATAAATCTTAGCATTAGATACCATGGCCACTGCAGAGGCAAATTGTTCCATTGGAGGTGTCTCCTGAGTCCAACATAATAAGAACTGATTACCAAAAGAATGACAAGAGTGGGAATGAGTATAACGGTTTGCTCGAAACAGTACCCAAAATCAGTATCATTCCACACTTTAAACGTTTCTTCGTGACCACAAAAAGTGGTCCAATTCCATTGTTTCATCTTAAAGATAGCTTATCAAGCCTTAGTGCAAACAATTCATTGCGTTGTAACGCATCGTTCATTTTATATTTTTTATGCAAACTGAAAACGAAAGTAAGTCTGTATTGTTTGGTGTTGTGCAGTGTAGACCTATTTGTGGCATGCTGAAAATCAAAATTGATGTTGTAAAAAAGGTTTGTCTAAAAACTGAGTGAAAATGTGTTTTATACTATTCTATCATTCTTTGTTGCACCTCCTATGCAGTGAAAAACTAATAAAATGTTTAGCTTATAAAGCACTAGGTATTCCTATAAAAGAATATAAGATGATATTGCACGAAATCCTTTACAGAATAAATATTACTTAACACTCTACTTTCATTACTTTATGTTGTATAGTTGCTCCATTTATAATACACCCGGGCCACAATTTCCGGTGAAGAAACGAATGTTTAGATCGTGTGTGTTCTAGAAAAGTCGTGTTTTTAACTGTGTGTAGTTTTTCGACAGGGTTATTCTGCGTTTACCGATTTCTTGATTGTCCTTTGTTTACATTAATAAGTTACCATGGCGAAATGGGGAGAAGGAGATCCAAGATGGATTGTTGAAGATCGACCTGATGCGACAAACGTTAATAATTGGCATTGGTAAGTCGACCCCCGGCCCCCCCAGTCCAGTCCCCAGGCTATCCTTCCTATTCCTACCTATCATCACTACCACTCACTACTACTCTATCACTATCACTATCATTATCAATCATCATCATTGCATCATCAAATTCATATAGATCTATGGCTATGAACTATGATGGCTATGGTCAGTCACTGACACTGAGGAGTTATTATGTGATGTCGTGATTGGAATCCTATCATCTTCTTTTACTTTTATTAATTCTTATCCACTATCACTATCACTATCGGATCAGTATCATCACTGTCTCTATTTCTATTCTCTACACTATTACTATTAATTATTATCTATTACTATTATATTATCTATATCATTACTGACTGTCTCTATTCTATTTTTATGCAAGACATTATCATTATACTCTATTAGCAGACCATAGCAAAAAAGGCTTCTCGCCAATCTTGCATTGCAAGGGCAAGAAGAGACAATGATTTAAAAGTGAGGGAGCCACACCTTAAAACTTCCTTGAATCAAAAAAAAAAATCAGTTCCTAAGTCCTGACAACATATAATAACAATGAATGGGATTGAATCATTGATTGGTGGTGATCCTTTGATTTCAGATAATAAATTCCCTTTCTTCTTATTCGTCCCAGGGGGAAAGTTGTCTTTGGATTTGGGTCTATTTCCGAGGGTAGACCGGAATAACCAGGCGTCAGCCACAGTGCAGTGCCACAAAGTGGGATCAAGGTCATGAAAGAAAAAAAACCCAGTGCTGCCACCGGCCTGGATTGGAACCCGCAACCTCTCTAACTAAAGTCTAAAGGCGTGTGACTTAGTCACTGTGCCACTGATTCCCATTTTGTTGACTTTGGTTGGTTTCCTGGTCCTGACTGATAAAGGTAGTCTTCACTGACATTGTCTTTGACTGACTGAATTTAAGAAAAAAGGATTAAAGCCAAAACCAGTTACAAGTTACATTACTACAATACAACAGTTGACACATCCTTGGTCCTTACATTTTTAAACTTTCAAAATATAATTTATGGTTTAAAAGTTGAAAGTAGAAGTCTCATGACTCATGCCATAATAATAATGTGACATTATAATTTATAAAGTATAATCAGTATCTATAGCTGTTCTGGATTTTTTTTTAATGGATGTCAGAGGTTCAACATTATATATATTTTTTGTTGTCCCAGGTCTTAAGTCACTTAAAAGTAGGGTATTTTTATTTTTTAACAATTTTCAGGGTGGAAAAAAATGCTACAAATTGGTCTAAAGATAAAATCAAGGAGCTGTTACAAGGTCTTAAAATTGAACATGAAAAAGGTAGGATATATAATGTGTTTGTAGAAAAGATCTGAATGAAAATTTATTTTGTTGGATAAAAATGTATCATCATTCATCATGTGATGTAAAACTTTTTCTGTTTCAAGCTGCTTTGATGAGGTAGACATGGAAATTCATTTTTAATTCTTATATGTTTTTAAAGAAGAAGAAAAATATTTCAAAATGCATTACTTGGTGGATTTTGGTTGGGGATTTTTATGCTAGTTCAGACTTTTGGCTTGGGAGTTAAATGAATTTGAATTAAGTGTTATAATTGTCATGCTTTTGGGTTGGGAAATTTTAAAGAACAGTTGTGGATTTATTCAATAATTGAAAAAAGAATCAATGACAGGAGTAGGGAATGGATAGTTTCCACTCACCGATGGCCTATGTCCATTCTGTAAAAATCAAAACCATCTTCATAATTTGTTACCTTTCCTAAAAACAAATTCTGCTCAACACTTTTAATGATTTTGCAATAAAAGTATTAACATTCAAATTATTTTACTTCTTCAGGTACCTGTGAAATCACAGAAATCACCAGTATAGAAGGGGAAGCTAGTGCGAATAACAGAAAGGCAAAGCTCATTTTTTTCTATGAATTTGAAATCAAAGGAGAGTGGTCAGGTGAGTAAAGTAACATGGGTGGTATTTGTGATGTGATTAAGAAGATTATTTGACAAAGAATTGGTAAATATTTGGGTAATTGTACCTGTTGCATGTTGATGCTGGTGTGTACTTTTTATTTTTATGCAAGAATTGAAGAATTTATTGTTCTTAACACATCCTGAGCCATTATATCTGAAGATGTAATTACGCTCGAAAGTAGCTCACCACTGTGCATTGGTTCAAGGAACCGGGGTTGTCTCTCCTGGCTAATCCGAATTCTGAAAATTTTACTGTTGTTTGTTTGAATTGCTCAAGCAGTTGAGAGTCTTCGGCAAGTACATTCTAATCTTTGATAGCGGGAGGCTTGTAAGAGTTTTTGAAATTTTATCACGTGAACATTTTAACATCTTTAGTTTCATGGAAATTGATGTTTGTATGATGGCATTTTCTTTTACAGGTGTGCTGACAGATGATATAAAATCTTACAAGGGTAAATTTGTGATTCCCAATTTAAGTGAGGAAAATGAACCACGTGATATAGACGTAAGTCGTTTATCTTATTTACAAGCCTCTTTTGTAATTACCCTGTAGTTTAAAAGACATAACTTGGGATTGGAGAATACTGAATAGACTACCAAATTCCTTTACCTCTGTTGCAAAGTTATTTTATTCATATATTCATATCTTATCTACTTAGTCAATTTACCTTGCGCAGTTACCTGCGATACACAATAACAGGTTAATACATGGAATGTAGTCAAAAGTTACGAGATGAAAAGAAATTATTTGAAATTATTAAGAAATATGACATATTAATAAAACTGAGATGACATTTCTATTGCGTCGTTCCTTTATTAAGCTGTCTTTGACTAATGCTGTCAGTTGTATCTTGTTTAACGTTGCTACCTCTATTTTTAAACAATTTAAGTTTCACCACCTTAAAGTTTAAAATCTGTTGGTTACGTAAATAGATTTTAAAGAATACTTTTGACACTCCCTGTTACTGTTACAGCTTCTTTTATTGACCCCTACAAATCTGACATGAAGTAGGCCCCATGTCATGGTTTTGAAAAGCAGTTGTACAGGTGTGTATATTGCATACAATGTTTTATTATACGACTTTTTTTCTTTCTTCTCCTCTTCAGGTCAATGTGACTGCTACCAAAAGTTGCGACGAATCATACCAACTGAAGGAAATTTTCAGGTTACAAGGGACAGAAATGATTCGAGAAAAAGTAGCCCAATATATAGATGATTTGAAATCAGGTAAGAGGGTTTGAGGAATCAGTGTTTATATGAAGCATTCTCAAAATGCCCCTAAGTTGTAGATTTGTATGTACATGTCCTTTGTTTTAGTGATCTACATTTCTTTGTCATTTCCCCTAATTTCTTTATGGTACCAGGTTTAAAATAAAAAAATGTAATGAAGCTCAAATTAGTTGAATGATATCAGCATAAGAATATAATGTGTTTAGAAATATTTTTATAAAGTAAGTCCTTGAGGCCCGTAGAGCTGAAGCTTGTCCCGCTTTCTGTAGCGTGAAGTTGACAGAGTGACAATATATCACCCTGCTGGATAGGACTCTGGTCTATCGCAGATTACTTCCCCAGTTGTAATCTGGTGCTAATTTCTATACCTGTGTCGAGTGTGACAATTGGAGTAAAGTTTCCTGCGAAAGAAAAATGAGGTGACTGGGCTAGGATCCAAATCAATGACGTTCACTGGTTTAACCGTGCATCTTTCCTTTGAGTTGCTTGGGAACATTAGTTATTTGTTATATATTCCTTATTGTCTATCCGACATATTCACTTTTTAGACTCCCAACAGTTATATTCCGGGAACAGATGGGTGTTTTATCATGAGATCAAGGTCTACTTGTCTGAGACAAGATCTCACTCCAAACACATGGTCAGTGAGTTCTGAAACTTGCTTTCTACCAGTGCAAAGTGTAATCACAAGGGACATGTGACTAGTAGACGATACAGCAATTGAGCTTAATGTAATTTATATTTATACCTAAAGGATGATGCGGACAGTCCCTACTCTCTCCTACAGGCAAATTCACTTATCAGACACATTTGACGGCGTCGGGTGATGTCGGCTAATTGGCAGTAGATTGTATTTAGAAACATACAAAAAGGTTTAAGTGTGTGATTGTACATACATTATTGTGTGTGACACTGGATCATTCATCGGCATTATTACATGCTTTATATTGTTTACATTGTTTTGGTTCCTTTTCAGAATACGGCCAAAATATAATCCTACCCACAAAAGGAAACGAGTCATCAGCTCCGACGCCAACAAACAATAAAGAAGTGAGTGGAGGGAAAATATTACCATCAATGATGATTTTACTGGGCTGTGGCAAAGATGTTACTTTATATGTGACCACTTTACTTTGCTCTCTAATGAAAATCGTTTTGTTTACGGCTGCTTCTAGAATGACGACTGAGATTGATGGTGCTTGATTTCAAGAATTGCATGTTGAATTAAAAATATTTGAATTTGATTGACGAAGAAGATGATGATGATTTTGATGAGCCAGACGTCGATATTGAGGGGCCTAAAGAGGAGCTTACCAGCTTACTAGTTACTGGTGATAAATCTGCCTTATCCTAGTAGAACACAACAAAACCCCATATTGTACACATAGCAATAATGAGCATTTAGTTTTCATTTTATATTATTATTTATTTGTTGGTTTGGGTTTTTTTTTTTATAGTGATGCTGTTGCAAATTTTAATGACATGATTATCAATAATCATGTTAGTGTTGTCTCCCCCTGCCCTTCAATGTATTAGATAGTGTTAGGGAAGAAGGCTGTGGGGACAGCCTTGAATGGCAATGGGTTAATAAATCTTGCAAATATGTGAATACACGTCACCAAAATTTCAGGTTGCTAATATATAAATAGTCACGTTTAACAGTCGTATTTAATCTTTTTTTTCATCCACAGAACAAATCAAAAGAAGAATTGAACAAATTTGTCACATTAGACATAGGGACAAGTGTTGGTTCCAAGATCTCCACCCAGACATTAACGATAACAGAATCTTTTCAATGTCAGGCATCAGATTTATACAGAGCGTTAACCTTAAAACAGGTGAGAAAGATAAGATATTTAAAAAATTAAGAATTTATTATCAGAATTGATTACTTTACTTGTTTGATTTTTTACTTCTAGTTTATATTTTATCAGCATGTTCGTGGAACAAGTACTTCAGATAAGTTTTTTCTCTGCTCTGTGTTGAGCCAATATATAATGTTCTGGTTGCCTGATAATGTTCTGGGTGCCTGTGTATTTAAATGTTGGTGCTTTTTCCTAGGTTGGGCAAGTACACTCCTTGCGGTATAAAGGGGCTTTGATAACAAAACATAACATAAATGTATTATGTGAAATGTTTGTCAATCTTCTGTTATGATTGGTGCCATCTGTAATAGGCAGGTTTTTGGTTTTTTTGCATTCATTGCAGCCGCGTTTGCGATTTTTGGGTAATATTTTGTTTTTGATTGCAAAATTTGGGAATTATTTTTGAGAAAAAACAAACCGCGGGGACAGAACATAACATCCTCTTTTTTTTCATTACATGAAATGGGGTTGGGTTGTCAGATACGGTTTCAAATGCTGACAATGCGAGGGTTGACATTAGGTCCTTGGGAAAGACGCTTTACAAGTTTCCCTCACTGGACTGGCGTGTGAATGAGTACCTGGCTGCAGGCAGGGAAAGGTATTGTCTGTATGTCAGCATAATGGCCTGACAACAAGCTACTTTTCTGTATGCCCTCTGAGGAGTTGAGAATGACTTTGAAAGGCACAGTCCTGCTGGGTGGCAAATCATGTAGATTATGTGAGCCTGACTATAATCCCATCTTAATCTTTTAATGTCGTTTTACATTTTGCCTCTTCTTTAATAAGTTAGCCTAACTTTTATTTCAGATGGTTGAAGCATATATGGGTTCGGATATCACATTTGAAGCTGTGAAAGGAGAGAGCTTTTCTTTAGCAGGAGGCAACATTGTCGGAGAATTTGTGGACTTGGTGAGTTAAGTGGTGAATGTTTGATTTGAATTGTTTAATATCATCATTTCATTTGCAAGTTTGGAGATGTGATTTTATGATTTACGTATCGATCCGACTGAATGGAAGTTAACTGGGAGTGAGTACATGCAACATAGTACAATGAAAATGAGTATTTGAGTGATGGGATTTGATGATAGAATGAGCTCAACCAGACACCTAAATAGGCAAATGAATGATGCGTTTTATAAGTAAGTATTATGTCACCAAATCATGCTTGGATCAGGGTTATGATTATAAATGATGGCAGATTAGTCCAGAGGTAGTGGGCTTGTTTTCTGTGTACGGCGAGGCACAGTTGCCGTGGCAGGCATGGGTTTGATTCGCCCCGGTCGATGAAAATATTTTTTCTATTTTCTGTTCTTGTCTCTGTTACATTATCCACTATCATCATGATTATAAAGCAACTGTTTCGACTTTTTATTGAAAAAAGTAGTGTTGTTCCAGTTTGCTTTTTAATCAGTTCCCTGTAACACCGTAATTGCCCAATGTGAATTGATAATTATTATAATAAATTACATTTATAAAAACACTTCTCATTTTGTCTTTAATTGAAATGGGATCAAAATAATATTAGACTTAATTCAATAGTAAATATCAAATTTTTCCTTTATTAAAACAAAAAAAGATGTTAAATAACCCTATTTTATTTTTTTTATCCATGAATTCAGTGTTTAGCCTCCCCACACCCCCCTTATATATGCTTTAAGTTATTAATTCTACAATTCATTATTTTTGTATGATGTATGAGGCTAAAAGTATTCTAATTCTAGGCCTGTGATTGGTGGGATTATTTTTTTATATTGAAGCAAAACACAAAGATGGTCAATGTAACCCGACATAATGTTTCTGAGGTTTGCCTGTATTTTAAGAAATTGGATAGCAATTTAAGACAACCCTTTGGGTCTTCAACACCATGTGTATATATTTCGTTACAACAGGTACCGAACGAGAAGATTGTCCAAAAGTGGAGGCAAAAGTCGTGGCCAGAAGGACACTATTCCCAAGTAACAATAGTGTTAACAGACAAGGGCTCGGAAACATCGCTAAAACTGACACAGACACAAGTACCGGATAATCGAGTGGACGGCACACGGGAAGGATGGAAAGAAAATTACTGGAACAGAATGAGACAAATATTTGGATTTGGTGCAAGGATATTTTGATAGTGGTATACAGACATTAAATTATTTTGGTTTACTTTGTGCATGAAACATTTGTTTGCGTCAAACTTGAGGACTTTTCTTTTTGAGTTTTTGTGAGTGGATAGATTGGAACGAAGTGATTGTCCCAAGGGAATGTATTTGTATAATTTTTTAAATCAGAAATCTCAGCTTGTCTTATTGTGTAAGAAGAGTAAGGGACATGTTTTGAATTCACTAAGACCTCTGATATTTTCCCCCCCATTCATTCTCCTGGACGTGTTATGAATATCAATATCATTATAAATTTTGGCTGTAAATTCTGTTGTCTTCATTCATCATTTAATAAAACGCAGATAACATCATTTTAAACTTTAGTTCAGTGTTTTTTGCTTTTAAGTGTAATATCACATCGTTGGAAGTTTCATTCCATCAAAATACACACAAGCCCAACGATTATGATGATTGCAAGTAATTACTCTTGCTCAAGGGCTGGATTAACATGTGGTTTGGCTCTCTTTAACAATTAATCCCATGACATTTGATGGTTTGTAGCTTTTTAGCTGAATCTCTTTTTTATTTCCAAGAAAAATGAATGAAAAATGTTATTTTTTAGGGATGCAGTAGAACATAAAGAGAAGTAAATTCACGGTTACCAGAGCCGAGTTCATGTTGACCGACTTTCTACTCTCTTCAAGTAGGTACCAAAGTAAGCTGTATGGCACCCACCCTGTAGCAGACAAAAGTGGCATGAGGCCGTTCACCACCTGCCATGCGTATGTGGTCACCTACTCTTTTCGCCATCTCAATCAATCCCCTCCCGATAATCTCAGCTTCATTAAGTCGAAACCAAAGATTTTTTCTTTTAAAAAAGGAAGGTGCAGAGGAGTGAGGTAAACATCCAGAGCTCTTAATTTGCACTCTGATATGTAGGTCTAGGATCAAGGTATATGATACCAAATAGCTGCACTATTTATCTATCTTTCACATCCTCACCCGGCACAGACAAAAAAAAACCCCAATGTCTCAATACCAATTTGACACTTTCAGGAAATCTTGCACAGTGATGTAAATGTTCTAACTACTCTTTGCAATCAGTCGTTAACCATGCAGGTTGCATTCTCAGATCAAGTTTTAGCTACATACAGATGAGTCCACTTATAACGGCCTCGGTTGTATCAGTATCAGGAACTTGGATATGATAGTGACAAATCAAATCCCTGTTTTACACTTAGGGTCGCAAGAACCTGTGCTATAGCATTAGCAGTGCTCAATTCGCTCCAACTCTGCTGTAACAGGGATTCCACTACTTCAAAAGTTGCAATCCGCCTAAGTTCAATGCACAATTACGCTCATATGACATATGCACTATACATTCAAACACCCCATTTTCATTGTCTCTGTGCTGTACTGACTGATGTGGTCACGTCTGGTTAGGGTTGGAGGGGAGGGCTGGATTAACATGCAGTGTGGCTCTCGCTGACTAGACACGGTGACTATGCGTGTTCTGTGATTTTGATGCTAACTGACTGGGTCTGGTGTGTTCACAACTGACTGACTGGGACTAGCGTGTTCTCTTCCAAACATTGATCTATCACATCACCATTTCAGACGTGTCTTCACGACTTCAGAATTTCTCTCACTCTCTCTTGTGTGAATTGTGAAATATAAACTGGAAGAAAAAAGTTTTAAAAAGAAGCAATACTGTACTTTCTTTCTTCTTTCTTTGTCATTTCCTTTCTACCTTTCAGTGTAAGGTTAAGTGCGGACGAACTCTCGCCATTGATCTTTATCCAGAGTCTTCCTCTTTGCATCCAAATACCTACATCCCCTCTTTTCTATCACCTCTGATAATTGGATGTCGCTTTGGTGAAATGCCAGTTTCTATTGAGGGCTGTATATAAGACGCTAAATATCCGAAGAAGAGGTTGCAGTGACAAAATAATAAAAGGTGGAAGAAATGGTAAAACGAGTAACAAAAACAGAACGTTTGGATTTCCCCTTCATCAGCTAAAAACAACAACAACAATTACAAAAACATCAATAACAACAAAAACATCAACAATAACAACTTCAACGTCAACAATAACAACATCAACAACATCAATAACATCAACAACAATAAAATAACAACAATCAGGGTCTCCCCTACCTTCGTGATAGCAAACATAGAAATCATCAAACAAACAAACAAACAAGCAAGCAAGCAAATAAAACAAAACAACCCCCCTCCCCCAATAAAAATAAAATAAATAAATAAATAAATAAATAAAATAATAAATAAATAAAATAAAATGAAATAGGTAAAGAAGGAAAACGAGTAGTCATTAAAGATAACATGGAGTTTCTGGTCCGTATCCCCATTCAAGGGTAACAGAGTTGCAGACTTTCCATCAATTAAATAAATAATAAATAAATAAATTCCCTTTATTCATCCCAGGGGGGAATTTGTCTTTAGGATCTACTCCGAGGGTAGACCGGAATCACCCTGGCGTTAGCCGCCGGGCAGCGCCGCAAAGTGGGATCGAAGTCTTGAGAAAAAAAACAACTGCTTCCACCGGGGTTTGAACTCGTGACCTCTCGAACCAAAGGCGAGTGACTTAGCCACTGCGTCACCAGCCATAGCATTCAAAATCCTTCCCAACTCCCAAACATAGGAATGAGGGCTGCCAGAAGATAAAATATAAAAAATGAGGTATGTAATTTAAAACACCGGGTGAAAATGATGTAGCTCCAGGTGTAAAACAAATTAATAACAATGCAAAGAAGACAAGGGGAGACCCGAAACGTTCTTTGTAATGTTATTTGTTTTACACCTAGAGCTACACCATTTTCACCTGGGTTTTTTTTTCATCCTTAATGGGAACATGCAGTATTAGAGCAGCCTGGTACTTACTGTCATACTGTCAATATCTGTCTGTCTGTAGCTGGGTATTCACACATGAGTAGAATGTAAGAAAGCAATGTAATAAAAGTATTTCCCAAGTACTCAACACCGGTAGATTCAGCAGATCGGTGACAACCCGAGCCATTTGTTATGTATTTAAGTTTATAATAAACATAGACAGAATGATAGTGGGGTAATGTTACAGTACCAGTGAGAGACAAGAACAGGAATAGAAATTTAAAAAAGATTGTCATGGACCCGGGGGATCAAACCCATGCCCGCCACGGCAACACCGACCCGCCGTGAACAGAGAACCAGCTTCCTGAGTCAATCTGCCACCCCAGAGGTAGTGACCTGGTTTTCTGTTAACGGGGAGGCGGTGATGCCGTGGCAGGCATGGGTTCGATTCCCTAGGTTTTGAGAAAATCTTTTTTTCTATTCCTGATATTGTCGCTCACTGGTACTGTAATATTATCAGACTATCATCACAAGCTCACAGACGTGACATAATGGTTTTATTTCCCAGCAGGACATGTCATTCGATGTATATATATATATATATATACAGTATATGTGTGTGTGTGTGTGTGTGTGTGTGTGTGTGTGTGTATGAAGAGTGAGGGAGAGATGGAGGGAGGAAGTGAGTGAGTGAGAGAGAGAGAGAGAGAGATAGATAG
>JARFNW010052504.1:0-14036 GCA_031763155.1 Dirona albolineata | reverse complement strand
TTCTTTTTTGTGATACAAATTTTATTAAGGTGTGTTGAGTAGTTTTAATGCTATCGATGTGTGAAGTTGACCAAATTTAAAAAAATCTCGGCCCGCTGCCCGGCTAATAGGCGGGTTTTGAGTACCTAATAGTAGGGCCCCTATCGTATGAGTATGAATGAATAGAGCCAGTAAAACAATGCACAAAGGCTGCGGTTATTCGCACAATTGTTGTAAGATTGAAAGTCGCCGTTCTTTTCACAAACTGTAGTCTAGAGGAGCTTGTAGAAAAATGCTGAAGTGTTTCTGAAAATTCTTGAAATGTGGAAAAAGCCACATTGAAAGGCCGCCATTTTTCTAACGAACGGTCGCTTATTGTGCGAATAACCATACCAAGCAGCTTAGGTTTAGTACTTAGTTTAGTGTATACAAAAACGCAGTGGCTATTTTTACAGTCCCATAAAGATGGTTCTCTGAGCTATTTTTACAGAGATAAACCGACTGATTGATAGAGAAAAGATATAGAATAAGAGAGAGAGAAAGCAGAAAGAATCTATAAAAATAGAGGGAGAAAGAAAATATACCGACTGATTCATATAGAAAAGAGAGAGATAGAAATGTTTACAATTTTCAATGAGAATCATTAGAAGAGTCCATGTTGTAATAGGTACACAGGCTTATTAGACGAGTAAAATAAACATAACAATATACATCTACCTACTCTTAATATAGACTTCATAGTCAAATCCAATGTCCCTAATGAAAAAAAATTAACTAGATGTATGTTTATAGTCTTCAACACCCCTCTTGTGACTACAATAAAATTAGAGACATTCCATTACAATACAATGGCCTCTTCTCGACTGACACTGCCGGTCAGCCAATGGGCAGTGCGCTAGCCTCGCGTGCGACCTCATGACCAAGCCACAATCGTATTTCCGCCGACCAAACTCGATTTTCACTTTCTTGGGGCAACGCTGGAGTGCAATTTTAGTTGTTCGGGAATTTCTTTTATAAAGTTGGAACAGCCGCCGATTTGGAATATGCATCAATTGCATTTTCAAGGCTTTGAAGAAAATTCTTGTCCAACAGCGAAATGGGTAGAAGCTTCCTCCATGAGTTCCTGCATAAGACTTTCAGACTTCCGCAACAGAAGGGCATCAACGTCGTAAAGATAGCCACTGCGTACAAAAAAATAGCATGGGCCGTATTCGTTATGCCCAATCAGCAATTCCAAAGTGGCGCTGAATTGGGGATTTGTCTGATGGGGTGAGATGACCATGGACAGTTTAAACTATACACGCACTTCAACTTGAAATCAACTAAATTGTTGATATTCATGTCATCGTTTTGATTTAGGTCAGAATTTAGGCCTAATGTCTAGAACAGGAATGGGAGAATTATGTCTCAGTCTCAACGCATGTGTGCCATTGGAGTAGCATTTTAATTTTAGTGCCTACATTAGAATTAATTCAAATATGATTTTGTTGTGAGATTGGGATTCGTGCAGCCTTCTTGGGCAAATGTGTGGGCTAGTTTCCAAGTTCATATGGTTATTGTTTTGGACAGATCGTAGTAGTAGTATCATTCGTTTATATATTTGCACTCCAGCAAGCATGTAATCATTTCTGATTACGGTAGTCATTGTCCCCCAATAGTAATAGTGAAAATTAATATGCGCATTATTACAAAAAAAACATAGCCATAAGTATTCTGATTCTGCATGTTCTGTTGTCTGGTCTTATTTCTATAGTATAGAATTAGAAGTGTGTCGTGTTCAATCCTTAAGTAGTTGTCTAGACTATCTTTAGTAGACAAAGACTAAGAGTCAGATTGTGGAAGTTAAATAGGAACAAATTAAGAATGCCTTTATAAATTTTTCTTTAAAAAAATGCACATGCAAAGAATAGAATTGTCTCATGCAAAAGTTATGTCACTGAGTGACATTAGACTGAGTGACATTAGACATCACCTACTACACTCCACGGACCCGAGTAAGGCTAGTCATGCTGACCGGATAGTTGACTGCGTTCAAATGTTCTCTTAAACTTAAGTTAGTCTCTTGGGCACTCCCAACTCAAAAACTGGAGCTATTTTGCTATTTGACCTGTCGTTTACACCTTTTTAACCGAGGAAATTTGTCTTAATTTCCTGGTTTTTCACTACTCCGTCCCAATTTACCTTGCATAGGAGGGGACGTTGTTCTGGTTCATACCTCAGTCGTTATATGTGTAAAACTTATTACTTGATCCACGACTTCTGAATCCGCAACATTATTTTCTGTCAAGACCGAGTCAGTCACTGAAGTTTGTTACATTGTCTTGTCATGGCGATGTCCGATACTTAGATCATCATTTTTATTTTTGATTTGATAAGTATATATTTATGGCCCTTTTTTGTTTTATGAGAGATAGTGCCAGGAGCTGATCTGTAATAATAATGGACCTGGCCTGGTTGAATGGGTTACTTTGGGTCGAAATTAATTTATAGCAAAGCTATATGATTCATGATGCTATATTAAAATTTAAAAAAATATTCTATTTTTTATTGTTTGTGGGGTGGAATGCAAGTAAAACAAGGTTCCCAATTCAGACTGATTTGTCTGAAAGGGTTGGCATGTCTAAACTTTAAAAAAAATATTGTATGGTGGTTGCATATCGACTCGTGTTGAACTAAAGGTGTGCTCGTAAACAAGGAAAAGCAACGCGAAGACTGGTCCAGTCTAGATAGGTCTAGACAATTGCAACTTAGTGTTATCATATAGTTATATATTGATCTTGTTATGATCTGATTTTATTTAAGAACAATTGGACGTAAGCATTATGAACAGTGATCTTCAGTTCCACAAGATAAAATTGATGCGCTATAGTAGTCTATAGCATATTTCTTTCAACTGATACCTATTTACTTTATTTTGTCATAATACTGGTTTTCAAATTTCTACACCTGTATTTTTTGTTATCACACTGAGGCCTGGACTATTTGATTCCATCTTTCTTTGTCTAGAATAAGTTGTGTATTTTGTTAGTATTAGTTTCCAACTAAAATATCTGGCATGTCTATTCTGAAGCCATTGTTTTGGGCAGAAGTGATTTTAATCCAAACTCTTCTGTGAACACTTGTAATCCACAGAATTCATACTCTTTACGATATTGAATTCAACATTGTGCAATCATTGCAATTGCAAGCTGCATTTACTTTTTCGTTTGGAAACTCGTAGCCAAGTCCCAAAAATGCTTTTCAAGACATTTGTCTGTTTTACATGATATTATGAAAATCTATATTGAATATAATATATCGTATAATATTTTATGGAACCACACATTTCACAATTGATATCTTTTTTGTGTGTGATAGTCCAATGTGTATGAATCATGTACAATGATGTGCTATTTGACTATTATTGTAATGTTACAGTGTGGGTTTTGCACCATGACCGTGTTACTTTTTCAAGATTCAGGCTATGGCATGGTACATCGAGTCCCTGTAGGGCAGCTATGCATTTTATAGGATATGATACATATAACAATTTTTAAGAATAGCATGCAGCGCTGATTTGTATTGAATACTCAAAATAAGTGTTTTGGCCCTTGTGACGCGACAGTTATGAGCGCGGTCGGTTTCCGTTCAAGAATTTTCCTAAAATTTATTTGGGAACAATAAAACAGACAAATAAACTCAATGATATCTGTCCGTCTGCACCTGCTGATGGACATTTGCATTTCAGTTAATAGCCCTTTAATTTACTGTCCACTGATATATAACTAGTAAACAGTTTCAGAATTTGATGTGTAAAACCAATAGAAAATTGTTAACAAATAGTCATATTGAAATTGTTATTGTTTACCACAAATGTTTTATTTTTGGTACAGAAATTATTTTATTAGTCAGTGTATGCTTGTTTCACTTTTCCCCCCTTATTTCTACACGTAGATAGGTATCAGAGGAACTAACTTGATAGCCTTTAATCTATGTCTCGCATATATTGGAAAGAAAACCAAAACCAAACATTGTCCTATTTTAAAGCCAGATTTATTTGAGACCAGACAAGAATTAAACTACTCTCCGCCTCAATCAATCAACTTTATTGTACTTTTATGTTCTATTTTGTGTAAGTGAATTCTATATCTTGACAATGGGTGATTTATTTAACAAAATGATCAGTGATATCATTTCGAGTTGACTGACCTATGCTGAAGAATTTTTATTCCTAATGTGATGATTTGACCCCTCATTAATTAATACAATTTTTGGCCTTACTATCCACAGTTTATTACAGCTACATGAATTTCAACCTCCCATATTTTTTATTTTGCATATCTAGTTTGCAGCCAATTTCATATTGTCTAGAAAATAATTCACTTGTGCAACCATCGTCATATGAGTCATGCATAATGATAGTTTTCCGTCAATAACATTTCAGATAGATTTTGATTTTTAAAATATTATTTTCAGGGTTTCTTTTCTACTCATTTAGACAGGATTGCACCATTTGGTTCCCATTGAATTCAAATATCTGTTTGTTTTTGTATATTTTGCTGCTTTTAAATATTTGACAAATGCTGTAATGCGATTGATCAAACTCATCTGTAAGCCTTTTCCGATTACTTTGCATGTGATAGTACCTGTATGTGTGGAACACATTTAGCATATTACAGTCGATACAATAGATCAGATGCGGATCAAACTTGCAAAATTTATAAAATCG
Source organism: Dirona albolineata (assembly GCA_031763155.1). NCBI lineage: Eukaryota > Metazoa > Mollusca > Gastropoda > Nudibranchia > Dironidae > Dirona > Dirona albolineata. The sequence continues at coordinate 9,349 of JARFNW010052504.1, read as the reverse complement.
AATTAGAGACTAATAAATAGCATTTGTTTATTGCGTTTTGTATTTAGATCCAGTTGACGGAAGAAAGGGCTCTTTCTAAAAATGTAAATTAGTCACTTCTACGTTGGATTTGAGTCTGTTTTGCAGAATGGATAGTGCTCATACAATTTAAGGAGAATTACGATTAGCTCAGACCATAAGTAGCTACTGAACGATACAGAAGAATATTGTCGATTTGGGAATCCCTGGTGAAGAGGTTAATGCTATTATTTTTTTTGGTCTGTCTCTGGACCTTTCAGAATTTATATGACTCCCTAGATAACTTAACTAGAAACTTGTGTTGATTTGTCCAGAACCGACTCTGGGTTTTGCGATATATTCTACTTATTTTTTCTTTGTGATAACTTTTGATGGTTGCAGGTCTTGATGAATGCTTACATGATGCACATCTCATAATCATTTAACTACCCTGTCATGGTTTTTGCCTATGATGAATAGTTTGTTGCTCTTTCAATAATATACGTTTCATTGACAGTGGTACCCTAAATTTATTTAAAGGGGTTTAGTCAATGATTGAAGTTATATCATATATACCATTCATTTTTGAATCACCCTGTTGATGTGTACTTTTTTGTTTTATTTATTGTACAAATTTAACATGAATCTTAAAATGTTTCAAGGAAATGTTTGATCATTATTTTGAATTGAAAGTTAGTCTGATGCAAATATTTTTCAACTGTGTATGGATTAATATACATCAATGGTGTGTTGAATATTTGAATTGCTCAGACTTTCAGGCAGCGAATAGGTCTCAACGGGTGATTCAGCAAGGTGTGGAGTGCTCCACGTCCCTAACTATTTGTTTTCTCTTTTTTTCTCTTTTCCCAATTCTCTTCTCTGTTTCGTGCATTTGACTGTGTTCGCCAAGCAGATAGCAGCCAGGATCACACCTGCCTCTGGAGACGCTCAAGTACAAGGTATCAAGAGACCATTGGACGATGGCGCCTCCTTTGGTAAATTAGAATGTTTTTCTCAAATTAAGCCCCATACAAATGAAGATAAACTGGTAGAAAAAAATCAATGGACACTTGAGGAGAGCCGGTACACTTGAGAATTTGCATCAAGAGTTTTTTAAGTTGTGTGAATAACTGGCAAATGGCAATTGATAACCGTTAACCACTCATTCTTTGTTGGTCTCACATTCTATCGCAAAATTATTGTATTTTATCTTGCTCTTTTCAATGGAGAATTTGGGGGTCTGTTCATTATTCTTTTCCACCTTTCCCCCATCTCCAAGTCATTGAAAAAAATCCAGTGGGAATAAATTTTGTGTTTAACTAACATTTCACTTTTTTCAATTTTTTTGTTTCAGTATCCTGTTTCTCTCACTTCCCTGCTAGTAGTTTCTGTAACTAGCTTTGTACCATTTATGCCCTAACTTGTGCTTAGTAGGTGACAAAGGTTCTGAGTTTTGGGGTCTTTGATATGAAAGCATCAAATTTTAACAAAACAATAATTTTTTATAAATCAGCTTAGGTCAACTATAGAAGAGTTCATTCTCTGAGAATCAAACGTTTTCTCTTAGAGATAAAACATGAATCGAATGGTCAGGGAACATAGAATGCCTTCCCAATGCTATAATTGAGATAAATGTTCTATTCAAACTGAGGGGGCCTCATCTGTCTTGGTCATTTTTTTATTTTGTGTTATTTTTTATAATCTTTATGAATTATTTTTACGCTTTATTGTTGACAATTTTTGTTTATAGTCATATATGTGAATATTATGCGTTTTCAATGTTTATTTATGCATGCATTTGCCCTTGTCTACTGACTGAAAATGACTATATGTCCCCCTTTCATCGTATCATATGCAAAGTAATGCTGTTTTTCTGTATCTGTTTGAGATTTGTATCAAATCTTAATATAGTTGGGGGTAGACATTATTTTTTTGCCTCCATATTATTTTCAATTTTAAAAGGTAGCATTCCTTGAGGCTGAACCTCAAGGTTGTCTTGGTTAAACTCCCATTTTGGGATTTTGTTGAGCTCTTGCTGATTGGGAAAATAGTCAGGCTAAATGGGTTCTAGACTTTCACTCCGTATGCAATTGGAAGCTTATGCCCTGACATGATTTCATTGTAACTGTCCTTCGATATTTTGGTAAGAGATGATGACAGTAGTTCAATCATAGCAGTTTTGAATCACAGCCGAGAGCATATCCCATTTCTGATGAACAATGTGGCGGATGTCTTTGATCGGCTCGGTTTGTTTCATACATAAAACTTCTGTATTTCCTTTCTCGGTTGGTTAACAAGTTTCTTTGATGCTTTTATTTTAATGAAGACAGCCTCCTTTTTTCTGCCTTGGAAACTAAATTTTATTTTCACTGAAAAACCTATTAAATATTTCAATTCAGAAATTTGTTTCCAGTTAGGTATATGGTACTTCTTGTTTGTTCAACATAGGCTTTGAGTGTGTACAATTCAGTCCAGTGTTGTATTTTGTTGAGACAGACCAAGACACATCAGCTGTTAGTATCAAATCTCTATCAACACTACTTAATTCCTAATTTCCTGCTCTACAATCCATGATTTAACTCAGTTCATGTGACTAACATAATACCATTACCTAGTCTTTTTTACATATTCAGTTCCTGTTTGCATGCAGTGAGTCTTGTTGAGGTTGTTTCTTTTAATTTTGATCAAACTTAGGAATAGAGGGGATGTGGCACGTGTAAGTTATCAAGGGTGGTTTTAGGTTGGATGCTCAAATTTTGAGGGTTTGGTTATCGCAAGATTTTCATTGATCCTGTTTTCACCCTATTTATTTTCTTGATAATTGAAATCCAGTTCTTTTCTTTGTTGTATGTTTGTTTTTGTTTGTTCTCTCTCACCAAGGTTGCAAGACTGCGTTATGTGATGTGCACCTTTATAAATGGTCATAATTAGGATAGCACATTCAGAACCAGACTGTAAATATGGCAAGATTGATGTTCTCACAGAACAGTTGCCGAATATTGATCAGTGGAATGAAATTGAAATCTCTGCAATATTGATATTTTACTTTCATTTGCTTTTATTCCTGTAATTGAATTGCAAATCATATCCTTCACCAGTATCATTGTAATGTGATTCTTTGTCGTTTTTCATGAATGAAATAATACTGTTTGCACTCCCAGTCTTTCGATTGCAAAGACATGGAGTAGTTCAATAATAACGTTTGACCAAATTATCTGAATTTTTTTTTTTACCCTGGAGATTCTTGTAAACATTTGTATTTCACTCGTTATGACACTATTGTTTGTTCTATTTTCTCTCCAATGCATTGTAAAATTATTTTGCCCTGACTTTGCATTCATTAGTTCTTTATATAATCATGAAATGTCATTAGGATGAATTTTGTTCGTATCTGATCTTGCTTTGAATTGGTCAAGTGTTTCTTTGAACTTCAATTGTCTTACTTGGAACTATTATGCTCTTAATTCATGTTATTACTTTGTTTTGATTTTTGATTTGTTTGTATTCATGATTTATTTTTATGGTGATGGTTCATTCTTTTTATTTCTGTAAATGTGATTATTTTCACGAGTGACTGAGTTTCATGTATTATTACACTATGAATTTCATGTATCTGCTTGCCAGTATACAAGTTTGGTATAAAAGTATGTTTTATAGATTTAATATTCCTAGGTGTTGAAGAAGGCAATTCAATTTTGTATGGTCTATTTTCTGTATGAGCATGCGTGATCTCTATCAGATTGTCAATTCTTTACATTTTAAGGCCTTGGCAACCTATCTTTGAATGTCTATACTAATAGGATTTTCCCCTTGTCTCTTTTCAGGTGAGCCAGATTTAAAGAAGGTTGCTGGTGATTGTAAGTGTTATCAAAGTTTTCCCAGTCAATTTGTTTTTTTAATATAAATTTTTAGGGTGTTAAAGAATTAAATTTTAATCTACACATCCATTAATTAGGTAGTTTCTTGCTGTCATTATTTGGATTAGGCTTTTTTACTTCAAATTGCTTTAATTATGACTTAAGATAATAGGCATACCCTGGTCCTTTCTGCTTTTTCAGTAACGTTGAATTAAACAATTTATTTTTGACATGTGTTATTGGACTTGGTTGTTCTTTCAGCAACAATAGGAGCACAACTGAGAGCCATATCAGAAAACCAAGGGTAAGTAGTTTTTGTATTTTTATTTTTTCCTTAGTTTGAAAAGGTTTTAGAATGCAATCGAGGTGCTCAAGTCTTTTTCTTTCAATTACAAATTCATTTCAAGGCCCAATATTTTTCTCAATATATCTGATATGATGATAAAATGACGGGCGGACTGAATAACTGTGTTGACTTGTCATTTTCTGATCTGTTTTCATGAAGGGTTTTTAAGAAATCGTTTTTATATCCTCTTTGTGGATATTTTGAGCATTTGTATTTGTGAAGTAGAGATTAGTTTTATTTAAGCATTCTTTTGGACACCAACTTTTGTTGATTGTGATTGCATGTAGCATTTTGATTGTGCTACAAAGTGATACTTTGTTAGTGATGATAATTAGTATTAGGTCACCTGAATTATTTTGTTAAATTTGATGCGAATTGAGCTAATGTGATGAATATTCAGCGGCCTGAATTGAAATAGGTGGACACTTTATTTTCTGATCAGCTCATATTTGTTGAGCTTTAAAAAAATAATTCAGTGGCCGTGTGAACATGTTGGGTGGTTTCAAAAGGGTGCTATTTAAATGAATTGGTATTTTATGATGCGAATTGAGCTAATGTGATGAATATTCAGCGGCCTGAATTGAAATAGGTTAACACTATATTTTCTGATCAGCCCGTATTTGTTGGTTTTTAACAAATGACTTTTTTTATTCAGTGGCCGTGTGAACATGTTGGGTGGTTTACAAAAGGGTGCTATTTAATTGATTTGGTATTTTATGATGCGAATAGAGCTAATGTGATGAATATTCAGCGGCCTGAATTGAAATAGGTGGACACTTTATTTTCTGATCAGCTCCTATTTGTTGCTTTTTTAAAAGTATTTTTTTTTTTTATTCAGTGACCGTGTGAACATGTTGGGTGGTTTACAACAGGGTGCTATTTAAATGAATTGGTATTTTATATTTGTCAATGGCAATTGCTTGACATTCGTAGATTCATGTCTCAATTTTTTTGCAGTGTTATCCCTGAATGTTCTATTATGACAGTATTATGTATGTAAGATGTACACAGACATTTTGGTTTTGAGGATACGATTTTCAACCAAATGTTGCTCAGGCAGTGCTAGCTTGACATGTAGGATACAGTGCTTAGGTTTGGTAATCGTTTGATTTTGCTTGAGATTTGCAATACTATTCTTTTAGCGTGTTTGTTTTTTTTCCATTATATTTGGAATATTTCTTGTTTGAAACATTGTTGTACTGTTTCTCATTTATTTGTCATGATGATACAATGACGGGCGGACTGACTACAATATGTTGACTCGTCATTTTCTGAACTGGTTGATTTTGGAAGTATATAAATTTTAATTATTTTTGTTTGTTTGTGCAAATTTTATAGTTTGAGGTGTGCTTTGTCGCAAAAAAATAATTTCATATGGGTTTAATCATAGTTGAACTTGTGTTTTATGTTTTATTACTCTGGGATTTCACTAGTGCAATGCTTCATTTCAGTTGATTTACATTCTCCTTTATTCTAGATTTCCATCTCAATCATCTGAAGCAGCCAGACAAGCTCACGAAGCTGCCGCTAGAGTTATTGCTAATCGTCAATTAGGAGGACCCCAACAACAAGAACAAAATATGCCAGGGCCTTTGGGTGGACCAGGCTTGGTCGTTACTGAGGACTATGCAGTTCCCGACAAGATGGTTGGACTTGGTAAGGTTTACATTTTGATTTATGTTGTCAGTACTGAAACTTGCAATTCTAATCTAAATTTCCTACTCTTTATGATTCATAATTTTTTATTCGTGAAGAGGATTGGTATCCTTGGGATTATCACGGTTGTTTTTTTCTTTAAATCTTTCAGTTATTGGAAAAGGAGGTGAGCAGATAACAAGACTGCAAGCTGAGACGGGTGTCAAAGTCCAGATTGCCCCAGGTATATTTTGGATATTATTTTTTTTACTATTTATCTTTTTCAGTTTACTGAAGATCTAGCTTTTATACAGTGCATAATCATTACCAGGTTATGCTCTATGCGCTTCACAATCAATCTGTGTATAAAGCCAATAAGAATCGAAAAAGACTTGAAATTGTTGAATTTGTCAGGAAATTGTTCATAGCGAAGAAAAGCAGTCCACCGGCTCTGATCAATACACCCGGGTGTGCTTTAGATGGAAATCTGGAAAAAAAAGACGGAAGCACAACATTTTTTGTCAATTTTCAGGCTATAAATGCCGCAATCAGTCTTTTTTTTTGGCAATCAACGGTTATTCAATCATTGCAACCCAATTTTAAATGATTGCTGCCATTAATTTCCTCATTTATTAATGTTTAAACACATGCAGTATTATGAAACAACTGACGTACATATTCATACATTTTCATGTTGGGCTTCTTACAAAGGATATAGATTACTTAAAACAGTTTGTTAAGATGCTCTCAAGATTCAATTTTTGAATAACCTGTGTATGGTGTTCCTTTTTCCTATCTAGACAGTGGAGGTATGCCCAATAGGCCTTGTACACTGACAGGACAACAGCATGCCATTGAGTAAGTGTTTTTATTATAAACATGTTATTTCGTTTAATTTCATCTATATGCAGCATTTACTGTTATAGTGCCAACAATTACTGAACCCAGTTTTTTTTCTTCCTTGAATGTTACATGATGCTAGAAATAATAATAAAGAAATGTTAACCCTGTAATGCTCTTCTTTTATGTGTATTTATATTATGTGTGATGCTAATGGATTTATTGAGTACTGTCCACAAATTTGTTGTGACTGTCTTCCACATTACAAATTATCCTAATGTTATTCAACCTTTTTTTAATCTCTCTACCTCTTTTAGAATGTGTAAGCAGTCGATTGCACAGATAATTGAACGAGGACAGGCCAATGGCGTTCCTTCCATGGGAGGAGGAGGAGGGTTAGATGGTATGGGAGAGAATGTAAAGACACTTGAGATGAGCATCCCAGGCCCAAAGGTTGGCCTCATTATTGGGAAAGGAGGAGAGACAATTAGGCAACTACAGGTAAATTTGAATTTGGTTTATGTAGAAATGCCAGCTTTTAATAATAATACTAATAATAGATAGCTGGCAATTATGGGTGAGGAAAAATGTTTTTCTCACTTATTGGGAGTGGCAACGATTATTCCGACGGTCTCACTTATTGGGAGTGGCAACGATTATTCCGACGGTATATAGTTTTCAAGTACATACATGCATGATGTTTGATATTGCCCGATACTAAACTTTGATTGAACGTTATACTTGTTTTTGACAATGAAAGTATAATATATTATTGTAAAGAGTTATGTATGTGAGAAATTAATCTCTTCAGTCAAATTATGGCGTGTTATTGACATCATCAGACGATTTTCCTAGGTGTTTTGATTACTATTTCCTCATGTTTTGACATCACTGATAATTGTCACTCATGCGTTGGCAATGAATGAATGATATTATCAATTTCCCTTTCAAATTCAAACTGGGGCTCTCAATATAGCTGCAACTAAATAATAAATTATCATGTAACTACAATTTGTTTCTTTTCAAAATATTCATTTCATTACTTGAAAGATCAAAATAGATGAATCTATGTATTATAATGGCTCTGATTTGTCAATGGACCCACTCAAGTTAGTTGGTTTTAGTTGTAAATCTTTCAGATTTTGTCTGATTTCAGACTTTTTGCTTTTTCCTCAAATGGGCTGAAAGTTTAGTAATGGTTATCCCCTTTAAAGAAAAAAGTCAGCACCATTCAATTCTTAATCACAAAATAAATGTTACCTATCACAGCAGCCAAGTTGTTGAGTGTAAGTCAGTCGAATACACTCGTAGATGAACCCGTTAACACTGCATTCACCCTTTGCCGTCAGATTTTTGATCTAATATTTTTCCACTGAAAGCAAACGAATACACAAGATTCAAAATCTGACCACATTCAGACCGCATCACACTCGATAATTAGAGAACACACCAGGAAAATCATTGTGGTTGTGGAACACACCTCAGACTCCAAATCTGACGACTATAAAAATATCTTCACAAACTGAGGATATCAAGCGGTGTTGTGATAGAGATGGGTGAACGTTGGTCTTACGTGTGGAGCGTTGCCTGCACATTCATTGCAATTGAAGCAAAATAAGTCTCTTCTTGGCATACTTTTCACTTCATTATTTGGAAATATTTCTATTAATTATCAGGAATTCTGTTTTAAACTTACCATACAAATTAGTTGCTTTAGTTTATTGTTGATTTGGTAGACGATTTCAATTTATGGATCACGACTCGCCAGTTGATGTAATTGACGGTAATGGTGGTTTTTTTTCTCAAATTATTTGAGAAAACTAGAGGGATACAGTGTTGCGTAGTGCTGCTATTGTAAGAATTGTACGTCTATTTTTTGGACTTGCTCATGTTTTCAGATTTTTTTTCCGTTTGCCATTTACACCCCTGATTTTTAGCAAGTACCTGAAAAACTGATGGCATTAAAAGGGTTAATATTATTGCTTTGATTTGATTTTCAGGAAACTGCTGGTGTGAAGATGGTCATGATCCAGGATAATAATGCACCAACTTCCCACGAGAAACCTTTGAGAATCTCTGGTGACCCAATGAAAATTACACGGGCCCGTGAAATGATTATGAATCTTTTGACAGAGAAAGAGGATGCTCAGAGGGCTGGTGGTTTCAACGACTATGGTACCCCAAATATGGGTGGTGGTAACATGGGTGGTCCCCCCTGTGGTGGAGGAATGGACATTGGTGTGCCAAGGCAAGGAGTTGGCTTGGTCATTGGCAAGGGAGGAGATATGATCAAAAAGATTCAGAATGAGACTGGCGCCAAGGTTCAATTCAAGCCTGGTATGTGCCCGTGAAGAAAGTTAAAAACTTAATTTTTAGGTTAAGAGTTTTTGACTATTGCCCTCGTCATTATGAAACTTTAGTAACACCATTTGACGATGGAGCAACCAGACAAAAAATGCTGTAGGCAGAAATGTTGCTTCAAGATATGTTTTCAAAGTTAATGCCATGACTTGCTAAATATAAGCAGTGGCGGTATGACTGACATAATGAAAAAATGTTATACAGGGTCCGTACGCAAGTCTTAAAGTCTGGAAAAAGTCTTGAAAATGGGAATGGGGATTTAAGACTTAAAAAAGTCTGGAAAATAGGGGGTATTTTGGCAAAACAGATCTTA
>JARFNW010052393.1:0-14046 GCA_031763155.1 Dirona albolineata | reverse complement strand
ATGTTCATAAGTCGGTACCAGTCTCATGTTCATATGTCGGTACGAGGCTCATGTTCATATGTCAGTACCTACCTCATGTTCATATGTCGATACCAGACTCATGTTTATGTTTATGTTGGTACCAGTCTCATGTTCATAAGTCGGTACCAGTCTCATGTTCATATGTCGGTACGAGGCTCATGTTCATATGTCAGTACCTACCTCATTTTCATATGTCTGTACCAGTCTCATGTTCATATATCAGTACCAGTCTCATGGTCATATGTCAGTACCAGGCTCATGTCTATATGTCGGCACCAGGCTCATGTTCATATGTCGGTACCAGTCTCATGTTCATAGGTCAGTACGAGTCTCATGTTCAGATGTCGGTACCAGTCTCATGTTCATATGTCAGTACCAGTCTCATGTTCATATGTCAGTACCAGTCTCATGTTCAGATGTCAGTACCAGTCTCATGTTCAGATGTCAGTACCAGTCTCATGGTCATATGTCGGTACCAGTCTCATGTTCATATGTCAGTACCAGTCTCATGTTCATATGTCAGTACCAGTCTCATGTTCATATGTCAGTACCAGTCTCATGTTCATATGTCTGTACCAGTCTCATGTTCATATGTCTGTACCAGTCTCATGTTCATATGTCAGTACCAGTCTCATGTTCAGATGTTGGTACCTGCCTCATGTTCATATTATGTCCAACTCTAACAGAAAAATGATAAACATACAATTCTATTGATTATCGCAATGTACCCAAAAACTTGAAATAAAAAACAAATAAATGGACAATTTTAAAATCTTTGTATAAATTAGAAACTGATAGCAGACTTATCATATCATATCATGATCATGGTCATTGGTATTATAAATTATATGACTTTTGAATACCCTGTATCTCACAGTAATCATTTCAACATCAATTATTTAAAGAGAAGATAATAAGAATATAGATAGGTAGTTATTCATCATATGCATATTTCAAAGTGTGGAGCTATTTATCAATGGAATTTCTGAATTCGTTAGTGGATTTAGAATTTTTCGTTTGAAAAGTAAGGCTGTTCCAAATTAACTGTTCTTAAGATAAAGAAATTTTTTTCGTATTGTTTGAATTGATAATTGTTACATGAGACTAATTAAAAAATCTTTTTTAGTCAATATTGTCAAATCATGAATGATTTTTGTACGGTACAACTGAATAAGGTAATCCCTTTTCATTCTAAATTATATGGAGGTTACTTTGCATGACTGGGTGAATTTCAGAAATGTCTTTTATCGCTTAGTATAATGAATGATATATCAAGGAATGCAAAATATGGAGAAAATCATTTTCTTTATTTGCAATTTCTACAGCCCAGTTTTTGGAAGCAACAAAACATGAAAAGGAAGCCATTGAGATTTTCAACCAAATCCTTCCAAAAGTTGGAGATGACTTTGATGTTATTTACAATGCTGCCCACGCTTACAGGTAAATTAAATTACAATATTGTATCCTTAAATCACTGACTAACACAAATAATGTAACACAAGTATTCTCTATTTCTTTAGTATTAGTTTGATATATTTTAGCATAAATGATGGTTGGCAAAGAAACTATTTGGCAAAGATTGCGACAACAACAATACGCAATAATTTTCACTCTCAGTTAGTCTAGAGCGTGCAGAATGGGACATGCATATTTTTGTTCATCGGTGAATGGCTGAACAGAAACAACAAATAATTTTTTTTACATTATTTTTCTTAATTGGGCAGATGTAATTGTGAATATTTTGTGTTCTATGTATTTCAGGGAGCATGGAGACCGTGACAAGGCTGAACAGCTTTACATTAGATCTGCCAACCTGAAGCCTAAGGTTAGGGTTTTAGATTATCAAACTGTTGTTTTAGTGATGTCATTGAGTTGGTGTAAACTTGTTACGAAATTGCAGATAATACTTTGTTGCGTTACATCAATTTCAACAATCAGAGATGAGTAGGCTACTGCTCTAAGTGATGGCGGCAGAGCTCAGTGGTAATGAGACAGGTCTGCTGTTCTCAGCAAGGCGGTACTGTCGTGGTGGGCATGTGATGGATCACCCCTTTCGAAAATCCTTTTTCTTTTCTTTTTTATTGTCTCTCATGGGCACTCTAACATTATCCTACTATTATTCCACTTTAAGGTGATAGAGGGTAATTGAAACCAGCCAGCAATCAAACTAATCTCCTCCGTTACCTTTCAGGATGCTGTGGTCCACATGAATCTTGGTGCTATATACCACATGAACAGTAAGTTGAAGGAGGCTGAGCAGAGCTACCTGATGGCTCTTCGTATTCAACCTGACAGTCAAGTCACGCTGCAAAACCTGCAGAAGCTGAGGAACCTGATGGCCAGCAGAAAGACGACAAAGAGTTGATGCACAGTTTGAGATGACAGAAGCAGGAAGTTAGATTGAAAAGGCAAAGCTGCATGTATGAAAACGGGATTGAAAAGGCAAAGCTACATGTGTGAAAATGGGATTGAAAAGGCAAAGCTACATGTGTGAAAAGGGGATTGAAAAAAGAGAAGCAAAGTTGAAAACATTCTTTTAATTTAATGTTGTATTTTTCATGCTACCTATGAGAAATGTACATGTGATACTAATAATTATACTGTTAAACGACAAATATTATAACTTCTGTTGATGAAATGTCTGTTTTGATGAAGAAATTCAATGGCCCATAACGTGAAAATTCTCAGCAATTCATTTGTGGTCATGCCTCTCGCATTTTTCGTGATCTCACTAGTTACGACAAGTGATCATATCATATCATGACCAACATTTCCAACTTTATCTCAGCATTTATTGTTATGATATTTTTTACAATGCTGGTAATTTTCCTGTTTTTAATCTATGCAAAATATGAACAAAATAAGGAAAACAATTAGATTATTTTCATGACATCGTGGTTCTTTCTGAAATTCATATTTATAACACATTTGTCTATGCATGTCAAGCCTTTCTTGTGTTCACAATGTTGCATGTTGTACAACTCAAAGCTCTCTCGCATTTCTCGTTGCCAGGCAACAACTTGAGGGGGAAATGTGGCGAATGGGACATTTAGAATTGACAAGAGAATAATACTTTGTCATATTTTATAGAATCGAGTAAAACAGCAACGACCTCTATTGCTTTATGCTATGGTTTTGGGAATACCCCCTACATTTCCACAAATTGCCATCAGAGTATGTGTTGGATTGTTTTGCCACTGTTATGAATAAATAGAGCCTTGTTTACTGCAGAAGACCGGTAACTCAAAACTTAATGTTTTGTACTTAGACCTGGTATAAAACTACGCTCTTCAATTTTAGATCAACTATGCAATATCAGCAATTGTACAAATATGGAAAGTCAGAACTGTACGCATAAATTATCTTCTTGCATATCTTGTCTGCAGTTTATGGAATTTTAAGTATCATGATATCAAACCTGTAGTATCTTTCTAAAGTAGGTAGAACTACGTCGTGTGGCTTGGCAATTGATGCCTCTGATGAAATTATAAGCTGTGCATGCGACAGTGAGGCCAGGTGATTCATCATCTTCAATTCCAAAACGCATAATGGGAAACTAGGAAAAACATTTATCACAATATTACTTTTATTGATGAACAAATTCATATGAAACACCTTTTATTGTATTGCAGCGGTGGCAGCATAGCTAAGAGGTAGCGAGTCGGTCTGATTTTGTCAGCAAAGCAGTATTGTCGTGGCGGGCATGGGATGGAAAAATCTTCCGACAAAATATTTTTACTTTCTTGTTTATTGTCTCTCACTGGCACTATCATTATCAAACTATTGTTTTATTTCCTACCAATGCCCGCTCCATATTCATTTATTTTGTACACCCGTGTACAACAACATCCAAAAAGCATAACACATGCAAAAGAAGGAGATGAAAAAGAAGATGAAATAACACTGAATGGTTCCATGGATTTTGATAAAGAAAGAAGAAATAAACATGGCCTGTCTTATTTCAAGCATAAAGTCAGGACAATTTGTCACGTTTTACCCTGAATTTGTTATACCCAAATGCATCTTTTCAGTAGAGCTTTTTGATATTAGATTATAATAACGTCAATCTCTCTTTTTGTTTTAATTGTAAAGAAAATGCTTATCTTGAATGTGATTGATCTGCATCTCGTCCTTTCATAAGATGGACTTTTAAAATTTCATTTTAAGGGTTTTTTTGTTTGTTTGTTTTTTTCTGTTCAACTTCTCAAAGATGTTTATTGTGTAATCTCTTTTTACGATGAGAAATCTTCTGTTTCTATTTTCTCCATTTTTACTTACGTAAGTGAATCTAATATGACAAAATTATTTGAGATTCAATCAGCCATACATATATATATGTATTGAAATGAACAACTTGATATGAAAAGAAAAGTTGTTGTCTGGGGTTTTCATATTTTTTACTTATTACTTTGCAGAGCATTTGCTGCTAATTTTTAACCCTTGTAAACTCCCCACATTTGGAGCTTATATAAACACACTAATTTATATTTTTATAAAATAGCCAGAGTCTAGTGAATATATCCCTTGGCCATGGTTCTTTCAAGGTGATTTTGGTCTGTTTTTACCTCATTTGCTCATTTCATTACCTATTGTAACATTATGTCTGTTTAGAAATATGCAGTAGCTCGATATATGTAGAGTCGACTGTAAGAGAATTGTTGTCGTATTACCCTAATTACTTTGCCATTGGGATGATCATCAATGTGGAATTAATTCTTTCAAGGTCCACTAATGAACATTTGGTTTCAGTCTGCATCATTTCCGCCAACATTTTAAATATTTGATGATAGATTTAAGATTAAATTGAGATCTAAACTTGACAAATAACAGTCATTACTCTAGATCGATTTATTGATAACTTCTTTGTGATAAACAAACACATCCGTAATGTTAAAAGGGTCTCTCTACCCCCAAAATGAAATGTTCAAACACATCCATAAATTTAAGAATCTCTCTCTACCCCCCAAAATGAAATGTTCAAACACATCCATAGTTTTAAGAATCTCTCTCTACTCCCCAAAATGAAATGTTCAAACACATCCATAATTTTAAGAATCTCTCTCTACCCCCCAAAATGAAATGTTCCAAAGAATCTGTAATGCTAAGAGTCGCTCTCTACACCTAAGATGAAATGGTCTTGCTGTCTCCATGATATCCTTGTTGTATTTTACATGTAGTAAAATTATTATATAAGATTTTATTTACCCTTGTTTCTTCAAAGCTCACAATGAAATCCTCACCATATTTTTATATTCTCAATTGAATTCTATTATAATATTGTGTACTTTGTGTTGATCTCCTGTGTACAAAAGACAAAGAAATTTATATATAATTTGTATATGTGTATGTGTATATATATGTATGTGTATGTATATGAATATGTATATGTATACATATTGGATATATAAGTGTATAGATATATAATATATATTTGTAGGCGAAAATAAGTTACCACTTTTATCAACTCGTTGTTTTCATAGGCCTTTATCGATAGATAATAACAAGTAATAGTAATAATTTTGTAAGAGGAGGGACACGCCATGCATTTGATTGAAAATGTTTTCACTCAATACCTTCAAATTGTCCAGCTTTGCATGTGCACAAGCATATCTCCATTACAACTACAACTCTCACGTTTTATATTTTCTAATTGGAGTTTCAAATTACAGCTTATTCCATGTCTTTCTCCGCATTAAAACACTTTGATTTTCGTGTCTACAACTGAAATGTCGCTGTGAATTTTTAAGCAATATGCCACGTCTTTTCACCTAGGAACGCTCTAGAGTGGTAGGGATGCTTGACGTCGGAATGGGAGCTCGAAACACCATAAGACAATTCAATGGCAGCCCTGCAGCAATGTAAAAACTGAAACAGAAATGGGCATTGCAAACAAAAATTGATGATGAGCCACAACCAGGCCGACCAAGTGCCCCAGACCATCATAAGCACCAAGTTGTAATGGCTCACTTGCGGGATAAAAAGAGACAGCTGATCAAACATAGAATGAAGTCATTCGACACCATGAAGTGAAATACACCCAAGACCTGTTCATAGAATCTTACTTAGTGATCATCTAAGTGCCTTGCTTTTGTTCAACAAAGAGGTGAACATATCTGATATTAGTGCTGGTACTGTGTGTGATTTTTTGTTTGTGTGAGTTCTTCAAAAACGTAATTTCTTGTTATTATGAAATTATTAACATTGTGACATAAATGAGAAATGTGTGTACCAACAAGTTACAATGCAATCGATTGATTGATCTGTCTAATCTTTGTTCGTGATTTTACAGGTGTTCACTTATTTTTGTCCGCTAAGTATATATGTATGTGACATATATATTTATGATATATATCTATATATTTATTATATATCTGTGTTGCGCTTTGATGACGGTGTCAAGCTCCCACTGTAATGTATAGGAATCGGCTCGGTGTGCATCACATTATGTGCATCATGTAAATGAGAAGCAAATCTTAAGTCTCTGATATCGGTTATTTCTGGTGACATATATGTATATTCAAATCGTATGATACACATGAATGTTCATTTTGTTTTATGCAATGATAATGTTTCTGTTCTAAAATTTTACTTTGTTTATACACTTCCTAAGCGGTTTTTTCCAAAACTTGATACTGATAGTTCTAATTGAAGAGTGTTTTTTTGCTTTAAATTCTATAACTAACATTTCAACTTTTTGTAGGAAACAGAGAAAAGTTTAAATACTTCAATTAACCAGTATCAGGAGCCGTATACACAACACAGTCTTGGATAACTCTCTTTAATTAGGTAGTGATAAGGGGAAATACGTAACATTATTTCGAATGTCTTGAGACTTCCTATCCAGCGACCACTTGAGCTCTTGCCTGTTGGTCTGATATAAAGATGAAGTTTTTGCTCGCGTGTTGTAGATGTTCTCCTGTCGGCGCATTGTGTCTCATTGATGTCTGATATTTGAGTTTGATAATTTGGCGAATTTCTTTGCATTGCTTAAATGATACATTTAATTAAGATCTGTATTAGAGAATAGACACGAAGGAAGGTAGCTGTTTTGGTTATTGTAATTATTCTTCGTTCATAAAAATGAGGTAAGAATATTTTTCCTTTTCCACTTTTAAGTAGAAAAGTGTTAATGATACTAAGTTTTCATAAAACACTCTTTAATGAACTATTAGTTAGAAAATGAGTCCCATGGTGACATTTCTGTACAATATGATTTTTATAACTACAGCCATTCAATTTTCTGATACAGATATTTCTGTTGCCACTCACATTCCCAATACTCTCTAACCCAACCCATATTTTATTTCATTCCATTCAAGTGTTTTGGGTTGGTTTTTTTAAAACTCACAGCTTTAAAAAATCTAAATATAGCATCTAATAGAAAAATACTTTCCAATGTTCATAAGCTTATATTATTTATTTATATTTGGGTTCCCTTTTTGATGTACCTATGTATATTTTTTTCATGTACAAAAATGAAAATTCTTTTAGTTTTTATCCGTATCGCTGATTTTTGTTGTTAATGAAGTGGAAGACTCTGCTCTTATTACAGATACCCGTAACTATGAGATTTTAAAAGGTATTGTTTTTAAACTAAATTATTTTAGCTGTGACCTTTGAGAAGAATAACACTCCAAATAATGCAGCATCTTTTATAATTTTTTTGCTAGCTTTTATTATTCTTATATCGGTTCTATTTGGCTTAGTTTAAATCAATTCCCTGGAGAGATGCTTTAAGATCATTTCTATGCTTGTAAGGCCATACATATCTAAGATGACACCTTTTGTTTTATATCCGTCTGTAAATAAGAATTGCGGGACTGAGCCCTGAACAATCTGAATGAAAGGCTTTGAGCATCCTCCATATAATATTAATGATGATGATGATGAAGATAATAATAATAATAATAATAATAATAATAATGATAATAATAATAATAATAATAATAATAATAACAATAATGATGATAATAATAATAATAGGAATGATAATAGTAATCAAAATAATAATGATAATGAAATGATAATAACAATAAAAACAACAATTACATTTTTGTTTGGCAATCTTGAAAACACCGCTAAAACTTTTGATAACACTACCTCCAGATAAACCGTCATTTCCGTTTACCGCCTGCTTTTCACCATATTACAAATCAGACAGTATTCAACAAGGTAACTCTTCTAAAGTTTCTCTTCATTGCACTAACTTTGCTGTGCTGTATGTAATGAAGGAATGAGGGCTGCTAGAAGCAAAAATCTGATTAAGGGGAATGCGAAAAAAGGAAAGTGGTTTAGTTCCAAGTGTATCATAGGAAACAAAACAAAGAACATTTCGGGTCTCCCCTTTGTCAGCTAACGTAAAACACAGAAAGGTAACTACGTGCTTGAGCTTACCGTACCTGTTTGTGTTTTATATCATTGTTAGCTGACAAAGGGGAGACTCGAAATGTTCTTTCTTTTGTCACTTGCTTTACACATAGATATACCATTTACCTTTTTTTTGCATACCTCGCACTATTTGTTGCAAGTACCAATGTTAGCAATATGAAGGAGTTGTACTTTATATTCTTCTTATATTCTTGGATGAAATGCCATCAATTTACGTACATACTTTTTATTCCTTAATATAGAGGGAATATCATGTTACATGTTATGCGAAGAGATTGATGAAAACCATTACATCAACAAATTTTTACCATGACTACTCTAAAATGCTTGCAATGTTTACAAACAATACTGTGACTACTCCATAATATATCATGATAAAATATTGGGACTTTAGTCTCGCATTTCTATGCAATAAACTAACTTTTTCTGCTCACCTTTCAGGGCTGAAAGAGAAAGCAAGTTTTGCATTTGGTGTGATTACTTTCATTCTTCTCAGCGTTTGATCCCTTTGATATTTTCAGAATTTTTTTTTTCCTCTCAATTAATTCATTTCAAGCCAAAGCAACAAACAGAAGATAACTCAATCTACAGAATCTAAATCTACTCTTCTTTGTCCATTGACACATTTACCACTGGCAAACTCTGTTGAAACAATTGTGAAAAATAAAAATAAGCTGTTCTTTGGTGACTAGGTGACTGTGTTGACTCAAACAGCGCATATTTGCAAATAGCTAGGATTCACAAACGACATGGATTTGTAAAACAGTATTGATTCACAAATTGTAAGGATTTGCAAAGATGGTGGATTCTCAAACTGTGTGGATTTTCAATCACTATGGATCCACAATTTGTAAGGATTTGCAAAGAGCGTGGATTCACAAACGGTGGATTTGCAAACAACTTGGGATTCAGTTTCCTTTCAGTTTCAGCATCCATTATTTGGGGCAAGATGTCTTTCTCTGATTGCTGATTGCCTCACTGCACCATGTGGCAAATCATTGCGGATAGAGAATCATGGGTAACTTCTGTGGCTCAAAAGGCCTTTTAACTTTAAGACTTACTTTTACTTTGATATCTATATTCTCTTTCTTTCTACAAACCATCCACACCATCAAAGAAACAGAAATTGTACACAGACAAAAATGTCATTCATTATGATTTATTTCATAAATTCACCTCATCATTAATATAACATAAATAAAGAATGCATGCATCAGTCGACCAGTCCAAAATGAGTCGACCAGTCCAAAAAGAGTCGAAAGTCAGAATTACCCAATTACCAAATCCTAGCCCTAACAAGAACCCTAACCCTAATGATGTAACGAACCCAAGGCCTAAACCTAATCTTAAGAAACAGCCCATAAATCATTTTTATTTTAGACAAATCTAAATAAAATCAGTTTAAAAAAATCATAAAACCACACTGCTATCATTGCTATGTGATAGAGCTAATGAGCTAATAGTTATACATAATTATAGTGAAATTCAAATTTTTTCAGGAAATAGCAGTGATTTTAAGCGACCAAAATAAATCAAAAACCAGAAATCAAAAACAGACATTTCAATTCAATTTATTATCTTTCTATCTGGTTTACAGCTAACATGCATGGTTTCTTTAACCATCCATGCCACAGTATACAATAAGACTAGCTTCAAAAGCATGTAACCATTTGAAGGGCAAACGGATAAGCTCATAATATAACACACCAATAATTACATATGTGAATGGGTCAAAATTCCGACTTCCAACTCACCTAGACTGTTCACAAGACATGTGACCATTTTTCCTCAACTTGTTCATACATTTTGGTTTGCCTAAGATCACCAAATAGAGCTAACATTTTAAGTGACAATTCTTCCAGAGAGATAGATACTACCTTTTACAATGTCTGTGTGGCATAATACTGGAATATTACAATCAAATGCAAGGACATTTGAAAGAAAGGGTTTTGAAATCTAGAATGTCAAAAACCCAGCCTGCCAGAATCTGAACCCTGGACTTCCCAAGATGCTGAGAAGACAGTACCAGATGGCCCCTGACCTGACGCAACACTACCATTACCCTGACCCTAACCGTGGCATAATCTATTCCCCTTACTCCGTGCCTTTTCAAGATAATGCAAAAACCTGGTTTATGAACAAGTTGAGGAAACCATGAGCCAGATACAACACACACAAACACACACACTCACAAACACACATTCAATATATATATATACATTTTTTTACGAGGGTTGTCCCAAAATTAAATGGAAAATGTTGCTGAATATGGATGGGAGGCTGTTAGCTCTGGCCCTAACCACATCCACCCCACAGTCCTGCCCTGTCTCAAACTGACTGTCGCCTGTTTTTACCAGGTAAAGCTATATCTGACAGGAAACAAGTATCTGATGTTGACGATAATTCCTTGAGAGAGGGTATCCAATTCATCAACGTGTACATAGGTGGAACAGATGAGTCAATTGTTATGGGGACTGTGTTGAGGAATAGGTTTGGGAACTATGTTAAGGAATAGCTTTGAGGTCTATGTTGAGGAATAGCTTTGAGGTCTATGTTGAGGAATAGCTTTGGGGACTACGTTGAGGAATAGCTTTGGGGACTATGTTGAGGAATAGCTTTGGGGACTATGTTGAGGAATAGCTTGAATGCACATAATCAAATTGTTCTTTCTATGGTTATTCAATTCAAGGGTAGCTGATGTCGGTTATTTTAAGTTTTTGATATTACTCTACTAGTATGTTATTAATCCATGATGTTGGACAGTGTTATATGATATAATGCATCATGCCTCCATGTTTGATTCTATATTTGCATCAAGTCGGAAACTTGAAAATAACCAAAGCAAATTTCCATTTCCCTATGGATTATCTTATCTTATTTCCTGGTTAATTTTGGGGAAATCCTTGCACTTGTACACAAATAAAAATATACATACATATAGATGACATGTTTGGGGTTTTTTTGTCCTCAAAAATAAATATTATGCATCTCTGCACACCTCATCCATAAAAACAAAGAGGAGGGGAGGAGTGGGGATGGGGGAGAAATAGAACAACAAAATAATAAGATAAAAATAGTTAAAAGATGAAATTTAAAAAAATCAAATCAAATCTAAATAACAAATTGTTGAGCAAAAGATTAGAATCAATTACCTGAGAAATAATATTGGAAGAAGAGTTTAGCAAAGGTCATTCACTGAAGTAAAAGTAAAAGAATCACTTTGCTTTATTTTTCATATTGTGGTTCAGCATAGCACCTCTATATAGTTGATTTGGTGATGGGAATGAAAGCGTTTATTGGAAAATTAAAAGCAGGTGTAAATGAGAAAGACTCTATAATTGTAAGTCAATTTTGGCAATTTTTCTAGTAAAGTAATACAATGTTACTAAAATAAGAACATGACTATTCTATGTACAATCACATAAAATGAGTTCCCATCACCCAGGGCATCAATGTAAACAACTTCATTCACATGCACGGCAAACACACTGCATAGCTCACACACCCGCATGCACAGACTTGCACACATGCACAAACACACTCACATGCACAGATACACAGACACACTCACATGTACAGATACACATACATGCACAAACACACTCACATGCACAAACACACATGCATCCCCACATCTTACAACATTTTAAAAAATACAAGCACTGCTTATCAAAATTAAAATAACTTTAGACTAGATACAAATACACTGAAAGCAAAATCACTCTCAAATTCTATGTTGAAACTGAAAGACAAGAAAGGGAAATTTGGATCAATACTGCTAGATAACCTAAAAGACAAAAAAAAGCAATAAAATCACTATATCTCCGCAAGTCATTGAGATACATTCCTTCAAGGCTACCACAATGTTTTCTGGAATAAATTTGTCATCAACTAAGCTACAAAGACGAATCTTTCACAAAGTTATCATCCTCATCCAAAAGCAATTTAGTTGGTGTAAGTCATAGCACAACATTACCTAAACCGTTGCATCTGGTGCACACCAACCAAAAACACCCAATTTTGACTATGGTTTTCCAGGTGTGAAGTACACAAGTGACGATTTGTCACCCCCTGAACAAGATGCTACATTCTTGCATATTGCTTTGTTATAAAGTAAATATTTTCCCATTTGAAAAATATCAATTTGTTATGGTTTCTGCTCTTTTTGTCGTCTTATCAGACACATAATGATCAACAGCAAACGTATTCAGATATCTCCAGGAATAAAAAACATCAACAGTGAAAGGTTAAAGAATTAATTCTTAAAAAATAAAATAAAATCAATTTAGAAAAACATAAAAGGGTTTAAGATGGTAAAAATATAAAATATGTAAATTAACTTCAATGATTAACCGCATAAAAACAGCGTTGTTTCTACCAAGGGCCTATGTCAAGCCACAATTAACAGGGAACCATCACAATACAAAATAAAAATAATTGATTTGTTATGGTTTCTACTTTGTCATAATATCAGTCAAAGGTCAACATGAAGACGGAAATCCTGTGACTGTTCCTTGTTAATTGTCGCCGTTGGTCAAAACGCCAGAGTTTTGTGCTGTCAGTCGTTGAAGTTAATTTACATACTTTCACTCAAGTCAACATAGCTTTGGCAGTTCATTATTACTATTGTAAAAGATGGTTAACTGTTTACAAAACAAAAACAAGAACAGATACCAAAGCAAAATACAACAAAAACTTAGGGTGCCTTTTTTTCTTTCTGTCTGATCTGCAAGCAACAATCAGCCCACATCTACCACTACGTCTTACGCAAAAATCAGGAAGATTTCTCCAAAACATGCAATGCAAGGGTGATCATAATATAGGCTCACATTCCACATGCTAAGATTTACTACTAGTTCCACTCCTTCATTTTTTTTCTGTTTCCACTGCACCCAGCTTGAATATCCAGCTTTGATACCCAGCTTCTATATCAAACTTTGATAGCCAACTTCAATATACAGCTTTGATATCCAGCTTCAATACCCAGCTTCGATACCACCTTCAGGTAGCCACCCCTCTTTGTTTGACATATCCAATTCAAGACTTCATTATTAAGGAAATGGCATACCTAAGGGTTTCCACAACTGATAAGGCTTTTAATCTAAGTACGTGGCAGTGCATATCTAAAAAATATCACCACAGATCATTGTCACATCAGTTGCAAACACTTTGGGAAAACAAAATCAGGAAAAAAAATCTAAATGATGGACATTTTCTGTTAACAAAAATCATGACATTTAGATTTTATCACAAGTCTTATGGGCCTTTTTTTAATCTTTATTGAAATTACATTGAAAAAAATGGAGAATATGAGGCACTAGAAGTGAAGTTCACAGAGTATCAATGCCATGTAATATATAAACATATATATATCCATGATCAAACGTCTTAACCTTTATCATAATATAACCATGGCCACGTTATAAAAAAACCCCACATGATTATGATATGGGAATAGGAAACATACATATATATATATATATATATATATATAGCTTCTGTTGCTG
This sequence comes from Dirona albolineata, assembly GCA_031763155.1. Classification (NCBI taxonomy): domain Eukaryota; kingdom Metazoa; phylum Mollusca; class Gastropoda; order Nudibranchia; family Dironidae; genus Dirona; species Dirona albolineata. The sequence goes on along the minus strand of JARFNW010052393.1, from coordinate 130 downwards.
AAAGAACAGAACAAAACAGCAATGTTGGCAAAGTACATGAAGAAATAAAATCACAGGCACTCTCAATCTTGGAATGAGGAATAGCATTTAGACAGGATTCACTGCGCACACACTCTCTCTCTCTCTCTCT
>JARFNW010052282.1:0-14046 GCA_031763155.1 Dirona albolineata | reverse complement strand
TAATAATAATAATAATAATAATAATAATAATAATAATAATAATAATAATAATAATAATGATAATAATAATAGTAGTAGCAGTATGTAATAATAATAGTATTGCAAAAAAATATATATGATAAAACATATTGTGGTACTTTTCATTTTATAAATATATTATTGAATTTCTGATATTGCGTAATCAAATGAAGACTTCCAAGGTTTACTTACCATCAAAGAGAACCATTCCCATGAAAGTATTTCTGCATTCATCCTCATCATTGACAATTTCTTTAACAATATACAACAGCAGGTTTCCTGCTGCTCGTCCCTTCTGTTCATGGACTGAACTGATTTTATCTGACAAATGAATGACTAGAGCTTTGGTAACCTTATAATTTGCCATGAAATCAAATCCTTCATTTCTTGATGTCTGCAGTGCTTTGAGCGTTTTATTGGTTTCATTTTGAAGACAAGACCTTCCATTTTCTTTATCAGAATTTTCTTCCCCTTGTTCAGATGGACAGGCAGAAGGTGGACTCAAAACACAGTCTTCAGCAAACTTTGAACTTTCCCCATCATGGACATTTTTTGAAGCACTCACACTCTCAGAAGAATGTGTTGTACTTGACTTAAGAATTATTGAATGAGTGTGAGTTGTAAGCGTATGAGGACAATCTTTTTCACGTCCAGTTCTCACTGAATCTTCTACTTCCTTTGATAAATGTGACGTGCCTTCAAAAGTCAAAGCGACATTGTTTTTCATGTTTTCATTTGAGGAATCATCTGGAATGGTTGAATTACCATTACAATCCACACTTGATGTGATCTTTGTTTTATTGACATCATTCATTTTTAGAGGTTCGTATTGAGATTCCAATTGTTTGGAACATAAATTAGTAGAGTGCTGATCTTTGCATGTTATGACATAGCTCTGCTCTATTGGAGATGATTCATTTTCTGTCTTCTGATTTCTCCCGACACAGTTTTCAGGCGGTGTTATGACAATCTGAGGAATTTTAAAACCATCCTTTGCTGGCTTGACAGGAGTTATCAATTTCTGTTCATTGGCATAATTTGAAAAACCATTGTGATCATCCTTTCTATCCTGGCCTATGAATACATATCCATCTTTGTCCTCTACTGACTTCGTAAATTGACCATCCATATTGGTTCCATTTATGTTTGCCTTCAACAACTGGTGACTTGAGTCATACATAAAGGCATACAATAGTTCTTCAAATGAACATTCTTCATCATCAAATTTGGAAACATAAACCTCATGGGTCTCCTGGATTTCTGGGTGTCGTTCTTTCAGCTCATAGACAATGTCTTTTATACTCTCCCACCGTGATATGTGATGGGAATTCTTGCAATATAAGAAAATCTGACATCCCAAAATTTCATTTATTGACATCATGTACACTGGATTTCCAGGCTGAGAACCAAATTCCTGAGTTCCCCTAGCTGAACACATTTGGAGTGAGTCATTTAATAAAGACATTTTGGCAGCTTCACATTTCTCCAAATTCCTCTCAGTGGCTAATGGTTTTTTATCCTCATCTTTGTTACCTGATATTCCGTTTTGAAATTTAGGCTGAATGTATGCAATGGTGTGTTTATTAATTCTGGCAAGTTTCATTACTGTTTTCACAAATGTGTCATCCAAATTCAGGTAAAAGTTTGTTGTCATACCCTCCAGGGTAGAGCTGCAACTGTTATTCTCACTTTTTGAGGTGCTCCCCCGTTGGGAACGACTTCCAGAAATATTCTCTGTCATGTTATCTTTGGGGACCATAATATGACTATTGTATTTGGACATGTCATTAAAACCTTCAACTATGTCTTCGATTTCAAAGGAGCTTGATGAAGTTGAGGAAGACAGATCATAGTTTCCTTTGTCAAAAGCCAATCGGGCCTGCCTAGTTACTTCCATCTCTTTATCAAAAATCATGAATTCTATATGTCCGAATGACACCGTCTCGTCACCCAGAAATAAGGGTAATTCAAAGACTCTTGCTAAATTACAGGTGCTGTAATGCTCATCTTCAAAGGAATACATAATAGACAAAGCTTTGGTGACAGATGAACAGCTCTCAGTTTTGTCTGTACTCCTGTCCCTCAATACAACACTTATCTCCTCCCCATTTGGCAAAGCACAGACGTCTCTGGACATATTGATGACATATTTTGACAGTGACGTTGCACTTAGCTTTGGTGTGATGAAAACATGCAAAGAAGATGTGAAGGGAAAGGAAAACAGGATATCCGTCAGATATTTCTCAAGGGATTCGTCTACTTGCAACATAGAAACAAAATTGAATTCTTCCGTTTGGATGTTGTTTAGGGCTGCTAAGAGATCGCCTGAATTAGCAAAACTAAGTTCATATTCAAGATCCAATCTCGGTTCATTAACTAGTGACCAGTCATCATGCCTAGCAATTTGTTCTTCATTGTTGGAATGCATTTCAAAAGAGCCTTGAATGTCATAAGAGAAAAAACGGACCTGCTTTTGCATTTTCAAGTCTTCAATGCAGATGTCGGATGGGCAAATGGAAATCACCCGATTCAGATGCTGGTCCCACTTGTAGCCAGACAAAAGTAGAAGACACAAGTCAAATGCACAGGGTGACTTTCCAAGACTCTCTGAAGACTTGTGTTCCACGGAACTACCAGATGGATTTACCATGGACCTGGATTTGATGAGGGCTTGAAGTAAGGTATCTTTTAATCGGGGTTTGCTGGACATGGTATACATTGTTACAGTCTCCTTTGTGTCATTGTCTGTGGAATAAAAATCAACAAGATCCCATTCAAGCTACCTCAGAGCAATGCTTAAATCATCATATCGCCCATGTTATGTTTGTTTAATCAAAATGAAAGTGAAACAATCAATGGCCAAACACTGTTCGTTCTGGCATATCACACATCAAATTCAAATACCTTTTAAATCAGGAAACAAAATTTGTATTGAACTGCCAACTTTTAATTTAAAGTCTAGTTTATGTTCAATTGCAAGTTTTATACTTAGCAAAATTTAGATCTTTCAGAAAGACAAACTTTAAAACTATCATAAGACCTAAGATTCAGCAGTTGCATTTTTGTGTTATGAAAATACTTATAAGTATAATAACGATAGTGAGCAACTTTGAATGTGAGAATAATCAGTATCCTATTTCCTTACATACAGTCAGCTACCCATATCCCATCTCTCACATTCACATACTCGTTTTGCCTTTAGACCTATTAAAGAGTTGAAAATGTCAAATTCAAAGAATTCATTTACCAAAGTTCTCTGTCCTTGTAGCTGTAGCACGACTACCGCAACTAGTTTCTCTGTTCCACGACCAAAGAGAGCGCATCGAAAAATCACCATGGTAGCATGTAGGTTTCACAAGATCATCGTCAAACTGTTTTTCTGATTCCATGCCGTTTCCTTGAAATTTAAAGCAACTTATTAGTATGCAGTAGCTTGTGAAAAAAATATATAGATAAAAAAAAGGACATACTTTTCAAAATGGATAAAAGTGTGATAAGACGTGTTTCTATATCAGAATACAACAAAGGAGAACAAAAATAATATAACCCAGCATCAGCAATTTTCCTGAGGATATACCTGCTTTTAGAATGGACGTAAAATGATTAAAAAGTCACTCGCATCTTAATTCCAAATCTATGATGTGGCAGTTTTCCTCATGCTTATACAAATGCATTCCAAAAAGTATTTTGTTTTCTAATCAACAAGGTGTACTATTGTTGTAATGACATTATACTACTGACATACATTCATAAAAACGTGTAAAGAACAATGAAATAGTGACTTATGTTTTGACAGACATAATATGTTAGTACTGAAACTGGCAGATAAAAATTCCTGTATTGTCCATCTTGAAGGAATTACTTTTCTGCTGTTTACACCAAGAAATATATTTCTTCAATAATGAACATTGACAATGGATACCAGAGTAATTGCCAAAGGAATCTGGACAGGTGCAACAGATGATTGGGTTGACTATAAACACACAATATTTACAATTAAATAAAAGCATTAGATCTAGAGCTGGATGTGAGTTTCCAGGCGGGCTAATCATTCAAAAACTCACAATTGTTTATTCTCTACCTGGTGATTTCCCTTATTCATTGAATTTGTTAGTGAGACCTTTTTTATTAAAGAGAAATTTCTCACAGAACATAACTTAGTGTAAAGTGAAGATTACATATCTATTCCAATAAGGCAATTTAATGGTGAAATGGAAAAGTGTTCTATCTTTGACATAGATGGTCCAGAGTTAAAACAACACCAGAGGCTCAGTTGTGTTACCAATGAAAATAGTTTTTTACATATATGCCAAAAATTGCATATCCTGGCTCTGTGGGTTGTGGCCCTTTAACACTAGCTTCTTCAGACAGGATGAAAGAGAGTATCCAGAGTGCAAAGGTGCAAAGCAGTTAAAAATCTCAAAAGAAGGCCATTTGCAACCCCTTCCCTCGCATGTCAAAATTCTACCCTTCCCTCCCATTCCCTACTCCTACAGATAAGGATTAATAGATGTCCTCGATCTAACTGAGACATCAAGATAGGAGACTTTGACGCTCAACCAATTAAAAAGTTGGGTTTTTTTGATACACCATAATATCACAGTTCATCAATGGAGAGGTCTTTGTCAAGGGAGACGCCATTGCCTTTTAATCCTAATGGGGGCCTACATAATTCAATAGCAAAATTTAAAAAATGTAATGGTGTTATACAAGAGACCGACCTGTTCCATGAAGCCAGGCCAGAGATTCCAGCAACCCTCCCTGACTTGCCTCCATGTACATGTGGACAGACTCGTCAGTCTCACCCCTTGTGCTGTTACTCCAGCCTGCACTAGAGCTTTCTGGTTTACTCGACTCTTCTTCGCAAGTGTTGCCGATAAAACGAGGACCGTTTTCAGTGCAGAAAAAGTGTAAATAAATAACATTTGGAGTATCTTTCTTTTCATCCACTTCAATGAAATGTGCTTGTAAAATATTACTATTCTTTAAAGTCGGCTCTGATTTGATTGAATCAGACTGGTCCTCTGAGTGTAGGTCTGTAACAGATGACACGCTTTCCGTGGGAATAGAAGGGCACGAAAATGAGCCCCTGATAGCATTAGTCGAGCAGTCTATGAGCATTTCATTGCTGTCCAATTCTTTTGATGGTGTGGAGACAAGCCCAGCTTGATTTTTTATAATCTGCATCACATTTTTCTTGCTCTTCTGTATTTCATTGGAATCAAGAATCAGGTTCCGCAAAGAAATCTCATCCTCAGAAATGGCTTCCTTTAACATATGGCAATTCTCAGGGATTGCCTCATCTGAATACGATTCATAAGGCAATCCAAATATTTTCTTATTTTCCAATTCACCATCAAAGGAAGTGCATAACATTTCCAAGAAAAAGTCAGAATTGCATTTCTTGGGATTCCTTCCTTTGCTAATTATTCTAAAAATTTCAACCTTTGATGACCTGTAAAAAGATGTAAATATTGCACTGATTATGTTGTTTTCACAGTAACATTTTGAGGTTGGCCTACCCATATTATAAAAGTAAGCTTTTGTTAGTATTTATCTTAAACAAGTTGAAGAGGCAGTTTGTCAAGATCAAACTATTTAGTTTTCTAAGTTTCAACTATTTGGCGTCATGCTTTTAATTGCACCGTAAGTCATTTGGTATGTTGGAAGGAGAATCAGTAATCTACTCAAATAAATAAGTTTTTGTCAGAAAGGGAAAACTTCAACTGTGACATGAATGCCCCGTCCAAGTAGTGAAAATTCCAAACATTTTCTCAATTCCATCAACATTAGATAAAGAATCTACTCAATAAGGCTCTAAGACCTATATCTCTCCATTTTATCAAGCCTTAATCTCTCCATTTGTTTTGTATGTTTGATTGCAGTAAAGTATATCAGCATGATGCCTAGGTTGCAATATTCCACAAGTCCCTATTATAGGTGAGAGAGAGGGATAATCACCAAGGCTATAGAAAATATCTATGTTTATTGGTCCCCTGGACTACACTATATCGCACATTAAGCTGATCACCTGTTGTCTTTATTCTATGATCTATAGCATTAGCTCATGCATGATGGTTAAGCTCCCTGTGTTTGCATGCTGGCGTGACTTTGTGCTTGACAAACTGCCCAGGGTTGGGCATAGAGTTGGCGCCTGCACTACATAGCAGTATAAAGGGGTTTGAATGACAAAACAGGACAGGTATGGTCAGCTAGTACTGGGAAGTCAAGCAATTAAAACAAAAAAGATTCAGGTAAAGAAATAAGAAACAGAATAATACCTTACAAGAAACATTTAACCATTGCACAAATAAGAGGAGATGTGATAAATTCTTACTCACCACAGGGAAGAAATTGGAATGATGTTGTCTAAATATTTTCCAAGGGCATCAAGGGAATCTCTGAAAGCAGAGCTATATACAGGAATGCGGATCAAATACACCTTGTACACAAAGCCTGCATGAGAGAGGATGATCACAAATACAACAGAGTAACATTCAGTATAAATAAGAAATCAAACACCAAAATTGTAACATTTTGCTGATCCGTTTAGTGAACATTTTTGAAGAGTTAAATTTTCTTTATTTAAAAAAAAATTCAAAATTGAAAAATAATTGTACAATACTACATACCATACTCATGTCAAAGTAATTCTGGAATTTGAGAAGAAACATATGCATTTATCCTTCTATCACTTCAGCATTTGAGTCGGTGTGAATATCACATTTCAATTTAAATTGACTTTGGTAAAGACTAAAGGCTTTCAAATTATTTAAGACTTACAGATACAACTCATCGCCTTTAAACAACAAAGTCTATCATATCATGCACTTTATTTCCATCATAATTACCTTTCAACGCAATCATGTCAATAATGTTATCCCTTTTTTGTATTGGAGCGGCAATACGATAACCTCCAAAGGGTAAATGGCAGAGAATTTGAATCCATGGTCCCAACTGATAAACATCATCGGTGGAGCAAAGTACATCCAAGATCAATTTTTCTAAAAGAAAAAATAAGCTGATTTATCAACATTTTCTTCATCATAAATTATAGAATGCTCAGTTACATGGAACAATGTTACTCATTACGATATTCTCAATGTTTTAAGTTTTAGACATGGTAGACCGATCAAGTATCTGTCCTTAAATGTCAAATTGATATTTTATCAGCACTGTGTTTGGCTATGTGTGTCAGTTTGAGGAGAGATCTGAATTTGTAAATATGCAGGAGCCTTGTTTGAAATACAAAATGGGGAAGGATTCCAACACCAACAAAGGATGTTAACCCAAAATGTAAAGCTGGATGATGGGTACAGTAACATTAAAGACTAGCAGTTAAAATATTACCTGGTAATCTCATTTCAATTTAAAGAATTAAATATTTCTATGTACCCTACAAACACTTCAGGACGAGTTGTTTTTAGAATCCATAAGTTCAGATTCCACAAATATGCTTCATGACTTATTGTGTTGGATGTTACATTATGTAAAGTCTGATTTTTATTTTCTCCAATATAGTTGTATTGTCTTAACATTACTATTAAAAAATTATGATATAAATTTTTTTTAACATAATCTGCGGTACAATAGGAAGATTTCAGGACCTCAAAAACTGAAGAGAACGCCATCCGGATCAAATCGGAGACTTCCACATGCGTAGACCCCTATCACTCATGACACAAAGTTTTCTATTCACGTCTTGTTACTCATTTGAGTACAATGCTAATTACGTAATCTATGTTGCAGTATCGTTCGTATCTGTAGTTTTCTGTAAATAATTTGAAACAAACGTCACAGCTCATTTGTTCCTTCATTGACTGCATTTCATTCATATATTCCCATTTTTTTCAGTTTTGCACAACTCACAAGAGGTTAAGTCAACTGACACAAGAATTCAATCAAGTTTTTTTCCTTCCTATAAAGCATAGATACCTTTCAGAGTTCCCTTGGCTGAGCACAATAACTTTTCTATAGCAAGAGAAACTTTGATGACTTGAGTCTTTGTCAAGGCACCATCAGCATAGGAAGCAGCTACACTGCCAATTCCTGAGGCCGCAATGGTGTCAATTTCATCCATGGAATTGACATTGGTCAAAAGGTCAACCACAGCTTAAAAAGTAAAAAATTTCAACAAGACAATTTGATGACTTGTTTCATGGTAGGGTTATCACGATTATGGTCTAAGTCTTACTGCAATCATGATTGATAGCCACTTTCAAACAATTGAATTACAAAAATACAAAACCCTTCTGATTCAAAGGCACAGCATCATTGATGAATAGCAATTTATGTATTAATTCTATTTCATAAATTTTTTCTCTTGTTTCTATTTTCTATTTAAGTCATTATTTCTTTTTCTTTCTCTCTTTTTTTTTTTGTCATTAAAGTTGGATCTTTTCAAAATAGATAGTAACAACTCAAATTCCATTACTCTCATTGAACTCTTACCCATCTGACACGCCACTCGAGTCATTACGCCCCCTTCCAAACTTGGCTCAGGGATATTGCCAGACTTCAGAATGTCTAATACTGAAAAGGACACGTCTTCATCTTTGAGAATCTAGAAAAAAGCAACATTTGGAATATCATCCACTGCACCAACACACAACACTGAGACACTAAGGTTACTTAAAGTCTGTATGGGCCTTGTTTGGTTAATACAATGCTCATCGTATTTTAAGTTTTACGCTTTGGCGTTTCTGTGCTAGACTATAATATTTCTTTAAAATCATTCGGTACCTTATCGAAGAGTGAGATTGATCTTTCAACTGTGGGTACATTGAGGATGTCCACAGACGGTTCCCATGGTGACAACAGGAAGTCTTCAAAGACAACAATCATGGGCATCTCATCATAGGCAGTGAAATCTTCCTTGTAGAACTGTGAATGACCTGTAGGTAGATGAATGCCAAGGAATGCTAATGTAGCTAAGGATTTGGTATGAACTTTCTTGGTCATTTAGATGCAACGTATTACTTACTTTCATTTCATGCATCTTCTTGATATTCCTAGATGGAAGCAGAGAGATGGGGAGTATTTAGTCCTGAACAAATAATGAGCAACATCATGCCCCTAACTGCCTCTTTGGTAACATTTCCCCTAGTTTGTATGGCTTTTGGGTCATACCTGAGGCTACAATATCATGCTGCCTGGTCCATATATGACCAATATCGAACAGTGTATTGTTTCCTGTACCAAACAATTGGCTGATCCACCAATGCTTGCCTTAAAAATCTTGATCAATAAATTTTCCAGCTCTGTATCTGACCGACCATTAACTTGCACTTGCCTGAATAAATTTCATCTAGGTCTACACATTGATGCCTTCTGCCTTATACATTCCTCAGCCAGACATAGAGCTGGTCACAACTCTGCTTAATCATGGTACCAAAGGGAACAGATAACAGTCATACCCCTTCACCCGAAGAATTATTTGTAAGTGACATACCTTACCTAATAACTTTACAATATCTCACTTTACCTGGAATTTTGAAATAGTAGTGCAACTGTGGAAGAGGGCCCTTGAGACCTCTAGAAAGTTCAGAGTTTGAAAGAAATTGCAAAAATCCTGGATCATTTTCATACTCCTTGAGAGCTGCCTCTGCCTCTTCAGCATTTGCAAGGGGGTGCACTGTTGTTGGGATCACAGCTGCCACATGAGCTAAGATAAAGAATGAAATTATGTCAATTGATATAATACATAACTCCAATTTATCGAATAATTTCAATCTACATATAATTATTTTTTTTATTATTGATAAAAATTAAAAATAATAGGGTAGGATGTAATTTTACTTTTCTATTTTTCTATTTATTTTTTGTTGTCTATTTTGTTTTGTTCTTGTGGAAGTCCTTATCAGCAAAAGGAACTTTTTAAAATGCACTCATGTCATTCCAATTTTGAAAAGTTATATGAAACGCTCGTTTTTTAAGCAACAAACCTGCATCCATAGTAGCTGTCATAGCTTTCTTTTTCTTCAAAACAATTTGATGCTTGAGCATTTTCAGATCACTGCACACGACACATGCAACCTGGTCTAAAAAAACAGATTTTAAAAATCTCTTCATAGAAGACTATTAATGATAGATGGTGTTCATAATGAAAATGGAAATCAAATTATGATAGGTAAGACAAGAAAGTAAAATTGTCTAATATTACGTTCTTTAATATACTGCCAGTTGTAAGCTCACTTCATAAGCAACACCTCCATTTGTGATCGGATTTGAGATTTGATTTTAAAGTCTAGGTTAGTGCCTTGAAAACAGAAAATTACTCTAGAAAAATCCTCTCACAACAGGATTCGAACCAGGGACCTCTAGGTTGGAAGATGACACGGCCAAAGCATATCCACAAATGCCTCTTGCAGGAAAAAGGATTACATTTGGAATAAATACAAAAATTGAAAGTGCTTCAGTCTGGTACCATTCAAAATAAACTAATTTTAACAGCTCCATTATGTCAAGATTTAGCCTGTTGGGTATTGATCAAGATAAATTTCAATTACATCTTTTCATTTTCAAAGCATTCAATAACATTGCAATGGCAATGTCGTGATATAACATGAAAAACTGGGGCACAATCAGAGTAAGGCAATAGGACAAAATTATTAGAAGATTTTCCCCGTCAAATTTTCCTTGCTATTCAGGAAGTACCGAAAAAAAATCCTGAGATTCCTTATTTACTATTGGAAAGTTGTTTGTCACCATACTTTTTACTCACAATTGACTGATCTAAGGGAAATGGAAAACTCAAGCAAACGTTTTTCACCTATCATTGCCATGTAATATATATTTTTATCTGCTATCGCCTCTTTCTACATCAAATGAAAATTCATCCTGAAATCGCTTTTTGACGTTTCTCAATATCATTCTATATTACATCCTGTTGAAATAATGACATCTTATAATGCATTAACAGCATCATGCCATTGTGCTTATCACAATGTCTTTTTCATGACCTTTGAGTAATGATTTTCAGAGATTATCTTACCTTCCCCATGTTTTCGATTTGCCTCCAGAATTCCACACTCATCACGGAACATGCATGAAATACAGGATATTATTCCCATGAGGGCTGAAAGAGAAAAAAACATGAAATATCATTATCTTATGCATTATCATAGTGGCAGAGTGGATACTAATAATGATGCTGCTGGTGATTATGATGATGATGATGATGATGATGATGATGATGATGATGCTGTTGCTGCTGCTGCTGCTGCTGCTGCTGATGATGACAATGACGATGATGATGACGATGATGATGATGATGATGATGATGATGATTACGATTTATGATGATCATCATCATCATCATCATCATTATAATGCTGATTACAAGAATGATGGTGATGATCAGGATGAAAGTGTAATCGAAGTCATGATAAGGTTGCAAGAACAACCTTTAAACTTTCATCAATACCATACTACATTGGTAAACTTACCAGAAATTGGATGGCTTGATTTGAACATTTTCTGAACCTGGTCTGAACAAGGCAGCTTGGCCATTTCCTTCCCATTTAGAACCTTTAGATATATAAGAATCTGAATGAACATTAAGTGATTCAAATATGTTACTATTTTAGTTAATTATCAAAGTCTAGTAACACACCAAACAATCATCTGTTTCATATGCCCCATTCTGGTGTTTATATCATCATAAAGTTAATTTTTGCTTTGGAAAATAAAAAGAATTATATTTCAGAACGACTTCAACTATTATTTTAGAGTATGTTTATAACGTTAAGGAAACTGTGTTTTCATTACAGACAAACACAGAAGAGATGGTTGGCTCAGTGCTGCAAAGCAGTAAATGAGAGGAAATCTTTTTAAGGGCCCATTTATGTCATAGTTTTTTCTCATGGCAATTCTCAGGACAAAAAACATTTTTTTACCTCTGATTCACCTTGAAAAAGTTGAACTTCTGCCTTACTCATTTGATGATTTGTCTCCAATGTTACAGCATCATTCTTGAGAGAAAATTGTTCTGAGGAAAATATATTTACATAGTCTGATCACAGAAGGAGACATATGCTATTTCTGAGTTCTTGCCTTTATTTTAGATAAATGTTGACGCAAATATTGACTTCAATGTTGTGCACATCATTTAGTGAATGGGTAAACACAGTGACTTGCTTAACAGAATGGAGCTAAGATACCTGACAAATCATCTTTAATTGAAGGCAAGTAAGACTAATGCTGCTGAGAACAGATTTTGAAAACAAGTTCCATTTATGGAAGTGGTCAATCGCAACCACAGCAAATTAGATGAACCCTATTAATAAATAAAACAATGTTCCTAATTTCACTCTCTGATATCTTTAAGATAAGCTGTCAGCATTTTTTTTCGCTGAATACAACAGCTGTAATAATTTTTCTCAACAATTAACTAATAATTATTTCAAGATATTCTTTTTTCCAATCTCATTTGCATTTATAATCTTGGCACTTATTTATTCTTTTCCCACAAAATGTTTTATCCTAGTTAACTGAAATTCACGTCCATGAAATGCAAAAAATGTGATTTTCACATCAAAATATACCTTGAATGGTTAAGATGTCGAATGAAACAATTTCACAAAAAACTCTTGCCAATGGTGTTGATATGATATTGGGGCTGGAGAAGAGAAAAATAGCAGTTTATAAATATCTATAAAAGCACAACAAAAAAACATGTAGGGCCTATCTATTTACTTTATTGAAAAATAATGGAAGTGGAAGTGTTGAATCTTGTTTTGTTTCAAGAAATATATAACAAGTAAGACAGCCAAATTGTGATTTCCTTAGAATCAAAACAGTTATACATGAAATCACAATCAGACTAATTCATTATAAATTATATGGGTTTGTGATAAAGATAGGTAAAAACAACAATTTGTCAAAACTAAAGTTATATTCATTCTTTGAAAATGTAACTTACGACTTGATCAAAATAGCTGCAATTCCCTCAGTGATTTGGTCCTGTTGAAGATGACGGTTTTTACCATTGATGCTTTCATTTCTAGGGTGTGGAAGTCCATGTCTAGATACACCTACAATAGATGTCATATTTACTTTTGTAAATTATGTACATGCCTATAATGAATGACTTTGAAATAATATATTGTGAATGCGATACATATGAGGGAAAGCATAAAGTATATACAAATAAATGGTGACTGCTAAAAGCTTGCCGTCCCTACAAATGAAAATGTGAAAGAACCAATTCTGAATGTTCAAAGACAACATATGCTACAGCTGAAACTGACCCAATTATGGTCATATGATTTGACTTTTCATATAGGTTGACTTTTTTATATATAAAGATTTTCAGTATGGCCTAAAAGTGAATAAAAACTTGAAACTTAAACTTCCTCCTCAACCGAATGAGGTCATATAATTATAGAAACCATATAATATATAACACACCAGCAACAATGGCTAAGTCACAAGTCCCAGTCCTCAAGTCTAGCAGAGCTGTGTGGAGGGCACTAGATGGAGAAATGCCCAAATTAGCAAAATCAACAACAGGTCCTGTGAGGTCGAAATAATGAGCAACTTTACACGTCAGGTCCATATATGTATTTGCCAGATTGGTCTGAAGATAAAATCCAGTCCTTTTCGTGGTAACGTCCTTAAAAGGCATGCCGGATTCCATAATACATTCAGCCACGACTTCAAGCAACGGTCCCAAAACTGAGGAGCATTGACAAGCCTGAACCAAAAGAAAGTAAAATACAATATAACAAAAATATCATTAAAAATGTGTATGTTATGTACAACATATTTTTACCCAAAAAATAATTTCTCAGTTTCACATAGTACTGCTAGATCTATTGTGAGTCCAAATGGTTCAGCTTTTTAACCCTCTCATAAAATACAGTCAGTGCAGGGTTTGCACATAATATTACTATGAATTAGAGAAGAAGTGAAAACAGAAAGTTTAGAAAAGAAAATAGAGAAAAATCACCTAAGATGGTTTGGACATGTAAACAGAATGAATGATAGTAGGATACCAAAACAAATATTAGAATGTAAACAGCAAGG
>JARFNW010052171.1:10000-14047 GCA_031763155.1 Dirona albolineata | reverse complement strand
CACCCCACCCCGACCCACACATACATTAATATTCCACTAACATTAAAATTTCGTCTGTGAAAATGATCAAACAAAGTTGCATCTACGATTCTCAGTGATACTAAGGGGGAACCGTGTTAAACAGCCAAACCAATCAATACCAACATCAATAATAGTGTGTGACAAAGTAGTCGCCCCACAAATCAATGTCCGTGAAGTGAAGGTTCCCCAAAACAAAGAGATTTTTAATTGCACAACGTTGGTACGGCTCACCTCTTCAATGCCGGTGGTGATGCTTGACAATCGGAGCACGACGGTTAGTGGGTTGTCGCCCCTGCAGTAAAGCAAGACTCGTCTTTGGAACCACATCACGGCGGTGTTTACATTGGCCTGGGTGGAAGAATGTTGACAGCTGTTAGTTGACAGTTGACAGAATCTGCGGTGCTTTTTTTGCTGGTGCTGGCCGGGTCAATATTGTTTTATGGCTGTGCTGATGAATAGTAGTATGATCTTTTATTGTTGTTGTCTTTGGTGTTGTTGTTGCCGTAGGCTTGATTTGATTTGCTTTAGGGGTTTAGCGGGATCGAAGGCTGTGACGAAGAACTGAAAGAAGGCGCGGGTGTGGGTGGTACGAAGGACGGAAAAGGGATAGGATCTCTTCACCAGTAGCGTACTGTTTAAAATATTATATTATTGTGTATGCTTAGTTGGTGGTGAACGTGAAGTTAAGATATGACTATTATTTTACCTTAACCCTAGCCCCAACCCCACACCATAACCCTAAACACAAACATTAATTCCCTAGCTCTCAACCCTAAAATCCTAACCCTAACCCTAGCCGTAACCCTAAACCCTGACCTTAAGACCCTAACCCTTGTTTACTGTGGGCCTTCGATACTGGTTTCGAATACGCCCATCTGATAGTTCAAATTAATAAATATATATTAAATTATATAAATATAAATATTATAGATTACACGTTACCGTAAAGTTAATTATCTTGAATTGGTCGATAGTGCAAAACTGTAAGATGGTGAAACAGTGAGAACAGGTGAAATTAAAGCCCTTTTGATAATAAAGAAGTAGAAACAACCAAACTGAGTCCCTGTTGAAAAAATTGATATTGGTTGAAAATGTTGATATTTAAAAATAACTGAAGCAATGGGCTAGATAACCCCCCCCCCCCCCGCCGCCCCCTATCTTCGCCAAAAATAGCAACATAAAACTACCAAACAAACAAGGCAAAAACAAAACAAAGCACAAAACAGCAAAAACAGCAAAAACAACAACAGCAACAACAATAACAAAAACACAAACAAAACAACGAAAAATAAACCCAAACCCAATAAAAAACCCAACCCCCACAACCATCAAACAAACGAAAAGGGTGACATGGTAGGTAGATAAATGATTGATGAATTGGACAATGAATGGAGACCCAACAATTCGTCTGACTTTAATGTGCGGGACTTGTTTAAAATTCCTTTTTTCTCAAGTCATGCAAAATTAGTTAGTTATACGGTTACAAGTCATGCAAGGTCATTAACCTCCGTCGCCGTTTATCAAATTCATGACTCCCTGTGCGTGAACGATCTAGACTCATTGAGAGTTAGAAAAAAAACCACGACAACTACATTTTTCAATATTGCCTCAATATTTTCCAAATATTTGCCTCAACTTCCGTGTAGCTTCCATGTAAAATGTAAAAAAAAATTGGTACCAGCTGGCAACTGGGGAAGTAATCTGCGATAGACCAAGGTCCTATCCAGAAGGATGACGTATTTTCACTCTGTCAGCTTCACGCTACGGAAACCGGGATAACCACCGGCTCTATTTATTGGCTTCAAGGCTTGAAATGACTTTACTTTTTGTTCTTTCCATGAAGATTACATCAAACCTAAAGGGGTTAACTCATGGAAGACGTGCCGGAAATAATAATATGTGTCCAGGGACTTTTTATGGAATTGTTTTTGTATATATAGCATAAGCGATGAGCGAAATGAAGCTAACTTCACAACTGCATAATGTGTTAAGATGATATTTCGTGATTGGAAATGCGTGGGTTAGGATTCCTGGACTTGATTTTGTTTTATCACCAATGGACACAGTAACCAATAGGGTAACAGAAAAAGTGTTTACTCGTAAAATATATGGACCTCATGGTACATTGTTGTCTCAATTTACTGGTAAAGGTAATTGGACGCAGTGGGCTCATCACCTGCTCGTCTTTAATTACTGATGCAGTCTTTCTAGCCATGTGTTACGCCTAGGTGATGAGTGGCGTGAGTCCTCATTGACCTTTGGATTTAATTCCATTTGTCATGTGCTCCCTTCCGAGATCTGGCTGACCCCTACACTGCTTACTGCGGTATAAAATATACTCGATAAATAAACAAACAAACAAACAAACCAATGGACAAATGTCACCAATTGTGTTGAATGTCACCTAGTACTTAGGCAATGATTGTAAAGGCGCTGTGTGGGGAACGTGAAATATTGATACTATGCTCCTGGTTAATTAACTATGACTTCCTTTGTGCTTGAAATAAATTGAATTGAAACAATATCAATGTACGTGTGTTGTTGCGTTGAGTTTTTGTTATCGTATGTCAAGAATATCCTACATGTAGTCATTCACCAAAACCGAATGAAATAACAAAAGCTTTCGTTCTTACTTCGATTAAAAGGTTGAAAGGTGTAACATGTCCATTGTTGGACAAATAATGCGTTTTCAAAGAGTGCTACCTTACAGTTACAGGCAGACTATTTTTGTACATCGTCATTACGATTGCTGTATCTATTGTTATAATATAATGTTGTGTCTCCAATGTACACTCATGTTATAATGAATATCAACAGAACTAGGTTTTGGGCAGTGGCTGTCAAGACGGAACATGAGCAATTGATGATGTTGTTGCCATTCTAATGATTAATTAACTTTGACTTCCTTTATGTTTGAGGTAAATTGGGTGGAAACAATAGCAATGTGCGTGTGTTTGTATGCTGGGTTTGTATCTTCGATTGTCCAGAATATCCTACATCTAGTTGTTCACCAAGTTACCGGGGGTGGGGGGGGAAGTTACGTTCATCTACCTGAAATGAAAGGAAGCAACAAAAAGATTCGGTTCTTACTTCGATTGACAGTTTGATTGGTGACATGCTGTTTGCTTGAGTTTCCCGACTGTTTAAACAAAAATGGTGACATGGTTGTTAGATAAATGATTGATGAGTTGGAAAATGCAGACCAGACACAATTCGTGTCTCATTAGTCGGGTTATGGAACGGTGGATTAAATTAAATTTTAACAATGACGTCGGCTCATAATATTATGACAGAAATAGAAAACCACAGGCAAACTGGCGGAATAGGTGAACACCGTTTGCTTGGGTTTCTGTCCCCTAGAAATCGGTCTAATGTGAGTAAAATGTACTCTGACAAACAAATTTTCAATGGGAATAAGGAATCTCATGATTATATTTTCAATTCTTCTCGAATAGCAACCCAAGTTGCTGGGGAAAAATCTTCCAACGATTTTGCCCTGGTGATGAGAGGGGTGGGGGGGGGACAACCTGTTGAAATGTTGGGATGAACTATTTGTTGACAGATAAGAGACAAAGTAATGAGGGCTGCCAGAAGCTAAAACACCGAAATACACCATTGAACACAACAAACCATTCTTTGTATAGATTCAAGTGTGAAACAACTGCTAACAAAAGATATAATATAAAAGACCCCCCCCCCCTCTCGTCAGCTATAATCACAGAGAACATAAAGTACAAAAAGGTAAGCGAAAGCAGGTAGTTTCAGAGTCTGTTTGATGTCAGAAAATCGATCGCTTGAGCCAAACGGCAGGGAACATAATGATGATTACATGAACGCTTTTAGCGCACTTTTCTGGATTTGTGCGCATTTTAAATTAGCCATTAGTTAGTTATAGATGATTACCGTGAAAACACATCTAGCGCAACGTGAAACACAACAGACGTTCATACCCAATCCAAAACCTCACCCAGACCATCACCCAAAACCAGATCGAGGCTTGAACAGACGTTTGCCAGTTGCACCCCG
>JARFNW010052171.1:0-5000 GCA_031763155.1 Dirona albolineata | reverse complement strand
GTTACAGATCGATATACTACAAGGTCCAATGTTTGATGGGTGGTCGTGTTCACTCAGTTTTACCTCGGGACATAATTTCTCCCTTCTGTTTAGAATTCAATACCCATTTAGGAATTCTATATTTCTCAATTTTATTATAATATAAATGTCATCGACATATTATTATTATTATTATTATCATCTTAATCGTACGTGCCACGAAGGCGAGATGTGTGATTGGTTAAGACAGCATGCTCCCACAGCAAAGAGCATAGGTTCGAATCCTACCCCAGTCACCTCATTATTATAATTTGGGAAAAAGAAACGTTACTCCCATTCCAGGTGTGGAAATGGGTACCAGCTTACGAGCAAGGAATTAATCGGCGACAGACTAGCTAGCTTGTCATCCAGAAGGGTGACGTATTTATTGTCAGCTTCACGCTACAGACACCGGGATAAACACTCTCTCTTTTTGATTTTAAGATAGTGCAAAATGTTCAACATCAGTAATGGACCAGTCGGCATGAAATCGTTTCCGGAAACCCAATGTTAAATTAATTGGCGTTGCCCTGGTGTGATTCAGTGCAAGGCTTCGCGGATACCGAGAAATGATTTCAAATAGAATCAAATAATATTCAAATTATGGTAGCGATTTTTAAAGAGTTGTAATTTTTTTTTTCGAAAACTAAGATGTAACTTCATCTAACATCCAGACATTGTGATGAAAAATACGCACAGACACCATTCCATTATTCAATTCACATCATCATCATCATACACCTCATTTCTTCTTTCTTTCTTGATCAATTTACCTTTTGTACCTTTTGGTGTAAGGCATACACCTCATTTCACCAACTTCAATTATAGAACTATAAAAAACCAGGGAGCATTCTGTAATGGGTCGAAATATAATTTGATATAATTGTCTAATTACTCATAGATGAATTCGTTTGCTCGATCGTTATGATCTAAATTTAAATAAACTTGTTTCTCAATGGGTCCCTTTTGTTGTGTCCGTTTTAGTACATACACGGTCGATTAATTCACCAAAACAATTATTTACCGAAAGGTTATGTTTTCTTTGTCGAATGTGTGTCGGAATTCTGTTGAATGGCGTTATAATTATTTTGTTTGTTGAGTGATTGTTTCAAATTTAATGGCCATCATATCCATTAAACTCTACTCTTGTTTGTATTGATATTTCGCCCTCTGGTCAGGTACATTGCCTGAATCAATAAAAACGTCTTGAGGAAACCTATATTATAGTTCATTAATTATATAATTAGACAATACATGAGTAGTCAAAAAGCACAAAAAGAAACCATTATAAAAACCAACTCATTAAGTTCGTTTTATCCCACGCATTAATATGGTGAGTTAAAATTGGACAGTACAATAGAATAAAATAAAGATAATTGAAATTGCAAGAAATTAAATTGATCGATAGCATTTAAAGGAACGATTATAATTAGCAATAAAGAAATAGTGCCAATTATTGTTATAATGGTATTGGTCACGATAGTAATAATGATAATAGTAGTAATGATGATGATGATGTTGATCATGGTGATGATGATGACGACGACGACGACGACGATGACGACGACGACAACGACGACGATGATGATGATGATGATGATGATGATGGTGATGATGATGATGATGATGATGATGATGATGATGATGATGATGATGATGATGCCGATAATGATGATGATGATGATGGTGATGATGAGGATGATGATGATGATGATGATGGTGATTATGATGATAAGATTAATGATGGTAAAATTGATAATAAGAATAACAATATCAATACTACTAACATATTTCTTCTCGACATCCAAGTACAACACAATTAATTCTTATCTATAACAATAACAATATTGTCATTTTCCCTTCATTTCCAGATAATCTGAGAGCAATGAGAGAGGTTATGTCACAGTGGGTGAGATGGCCGAAACAAACGGACATCAGGGACGCCGCAATGGGCCTCATTCGCATTGGTCAAACTTATGGCCTCTACCCTCGGACACACTCCCACCTTGACCACAACAATTTTACGACGTTATCCAATGAAGACGAATTTCACCACCTTTCAAAATACCAACTAGACGTTTTCACTTCGGACAGGAATAGTTATAGATGTTGTGGAAGTGGTTGTAAACGTGATAATGGTAGTAATAGTAGTCGTAGTAGTGGTGGTGGTAGTACAAGTGATAGTAGTAGTAGCAGTAGTAGTAGTGGTGGCGGTGGTGGTAGTAGTAGTGATAGTAGCAGTAGTGGTGGTGGTAGTAGTATTAGTAGTAGTAGTAGTAGTGGTAGCAGTAGTAGTATTAGTAGTAATAGTGGTGGTGGTGGTGGTAGTAGTAGAGGCACCAGTGATGTTACTAGTGACAATAGTAAAAGTGACTATACACGAACTAGGCGTTCACCGCCGGACATGATGTTGAGCAATACCTTACATAAAGCAATACTCCAGCATAAAGGAGAAGATGATTTTGAATCCAATTGTTATTTTAACTATGCCGCGTTAGATGTAGATGATTTCATGTTTGTTGCTGATGTAGCTGTTAATAAAAAGATGAAGGAAGAAGCTACCTGTTGGCACGATGTTTTGATGTCAGCTATTCACGACAGAGGGGAAAAGGATGGAGTTGTGGTGAACAAGATGGAGAAGATGAAGAAGAGAATAAAAGCAATGAAGAAAAAAAGTAAGTTATTGTCAAATAAAATAAGACAAGATAAGATAAGATATGCTTTACTATCCCAGGAGGGAAATTGTTAATGTTGATTTTAAAAAAGTTATTTAAACACATGGCACATCGAAACTACTGATATAATATTATGTACATTCATACGTTTATACATACATGTAACATCAAGTAATTAATATAATATTCACAACCATAGAAAAATGAAATATGAAAAAGAATAGAAGCAAAACACAAAGGGATGACTATTTCTTATAGCTGATGGTAAAAACGATCTGTGGTATCTTTGTTTGTAAGTTGTCTTATGGATTAGGTTGGCGCCCACTTCTTTCACTTGCTTGTATCTGGTGGAATAGTGGATGGGAGGCATCTTTCGTTTATTTTATTATATTTTATGTTACATAATTTCTTATAGATGCAATCAGAAGATTCATAGAACATAGATAATATAATGATATTAGTAAATCAACGTATTATCATGTTTTAACGATATGCATCTGTACTGTATGACTATATTATGTGTTTCTAAATGTCTACCTGTGTGTCGATCCTGTCTGTCTACCAATAATATCATTAATCATCTTTATATATATATATATATAAATATAACGTGATGATATCAATGATTTCTCTATCCTGTCCTATTCTCTCTAGCACTTTCTCGTCTCTAATTTTTGCTGACCACGGGATTATTTTCAATAGTATTCTATAATATAGCCACATTTAAAAAGATTCTAAACATTGCCATTAATTGTTGCCCATAATTTGTTTTCCCAAGAACCAATAACAGACCAAATCATGAAGAACTACATCAGCCTATGTCACAGGGCCACACAGGTAAGTCACTGCAAGGTTGCTGATAGTACGATATTTTTAAATTATTTTCTCCAACAATTATTTGACGTCACTTTTAAGGAAGTACCGATTTTGATGACATTTTGCGTTCACTTTGGTACCCTTTAGATCGGTAACTTCCTATAATTTCATTAGCATTTGGTCGCCTTATTTTCCAAAAATAGAACGCCTTTGGGTTTTTCAATCTGATGGATTTCCTCTATTATCTATCTATTCATCAATCTACCCATCCTTGTATCTCTCTATTTATCTAACTGTCTGTCTATCTAGCTATCTGTCTGCATTTCTCTATATTCAAATTAATACCGCACACCTGCTACATAATATTATCCAAATTCCTGTTGTTTGGCTATCGAATTCGCTATAGAAAATACTTACAACAATCAAAATGATAATATTATGAGTGAAATATTTTTTTTAACCCTAAACTTCACTAACCTTGATAAGACAAAGGCACCTTTCATCCTCTCATCTTCCCTTCCCCGTTCCCTTACTATTTCTACACGACCCCAGAATCCATCACCCGATGCCACACCCTCCCCCCATAACCTTACCTGTCTGTGGAGACACATCTACCCCTACCTGAGGTATAACGTGGAAGTGCTTCATTCCTCCCCCGACATCTACCAGTTCCATGACGTCATATCGTTACGTGAAATGGACCACATCAAACAACTAGCAAGTGCCAAGGTAAGCATGAAAAAAATAGGAAAAATGGTATAGCTTCAAATGTAAAACAAATTATAACAGAATAAAGAACGTTTCGGACTTTCCCTTCGTCAGCAACAACAAACACATTACCCAAAAAAAAAACCCCACAAAACACAAATGTTTCCGTTTTGTGGTTTGTTTTTTTTTTGGTATCGTGTTTGTTAGCTGACGAAGGGGAAACCCAATCCTTCTTTGTTCTGTTACTTGTTTTACTTTTAAAGCTTTACCATGTTTCCTTTTTCTTTTTTAAACATACCTTTTATTTGAATGTCAAGCTTCTGGCGGCCCTCATTCCTTAAGGTAAGTAATGTGAAGGTTTAGCTGCCAACTGTGTGTAGAATCGTCCGGAATACTCGCGGCTAAACAGAGAACGTCTAAACGGCCGCACAAGTATTGTCTTGAAAAATTATGCGACGACCGTGAACAAAGGCATCGACGACATGTATCACTATTTGTTCATTATCGGCAATCGAACTTGCGATCGGTAGACGTCCATTATTTATTTGGCAAGTCAAGGAACAAATAATTAATTTCAGAATGTGTCATTGATTTATTGCTGATTATTGACGGTCAAAAATCATTTCAAGGGACGTCTGCACCAAATCGTACCAGGGTAATGGAAATTTAGCATTGGGTTGGTCCAGCACAAAAAACATATCACAGAAATAATAATAATAATAATAATAATGATAATAATAATAATAATAATAATGATAATAATAATAATAATAATAATGATAA
>JARFNW010052170.1:0-23860 GCA_031763155.1 Dirona albolineata | reverse complement strand
CTCTCTCTCTCTCTCTCTCTCTCTCTCTCTCTCTCTCTCTCTCTCTCTCTCTCTCTCTCTCTCTCTCTCTCTGATATCATCTCCAGTTTGGATTCGAACTCAAGACCTCCGCATCCAGTGGCAACAGGTTGGTAATAACAGCCGTTATCCACGGGGAGAAGGAAGGGGGTGCCATCTGTACGTTTATGGTACTAACTGGTCTAGTCTCCCAGCATTACATTAACAGTTAACAGAGGTAGTTTCACAATACGCTTTTTCCACAACCTGTGACCGTGTGTGTATCTGTACGCGTGTGTGTGAGTGAGTATGTGTTAGTGAGTATGTGTGTGTGTGTGTGTGAGTATGTGTGTGAGTGTGTGTACGTGTGTGTCTAAGTGAGTATGTGTTTCTCTGTGTGTGTGTGGTGTGTGTGAGTGTGTGTGTGTGAGTGTGGGTCTGAGAGAGTGTGTTTGAAATAGTGTGTGTGTGTGTGTTGGTCGTATGCGATGAGCACAGACTTGGTGTTTTCAGTTGTTCAGTCAGTCCGTGAAAAAGTCGCGTACTGTGTTGTGTGTGTATGTGTATGTGCATACATTATTATACTATTGCTGTTGTCGAAACCTTTATACTACTGTGTATGCGTGTGTACCAACTTGTGCCATGTTCATTTCAATTTGTGGAATTGGATACACCAAGTTGTAGACTAGAGTCACAAAGTGACAACATTTATTATGTGTGACAATAATGCTAATAATTGATTATATACTGGCTTGATAATATCTAGAATTAGAATCTATTTCTGATTTGGACTTTTTAATAGTGTTTCTTCATATCGTAATATTGACGTCTATATATCTACATCTATTATTATATTTATTATTTCTCGACTATTTATTATTGGTGTGGATTTCTGTTTCTATCGATGTGGATTTATTTGAAAGGTAAGATTCTGATCGTATTATTAGTCTAAGACTAGCTAGCGTAGCGAAAAGGTCTGAAAAAAGGGTGTGGGTGGTGGTATATAGCCTCAAATGTAAAACAAGTAATAGAACAAAGAACGCTACGAGTTCCCCCTTCGCCAGCTAACAGACAAAATTATAATTGAAAATATCCAGAATCTATTTCTGATTTGGACTTTTTAATAGTGTTTCTTCATATTGTATTCATCTCTATTGTTATATTTCTCGACTATAATAATGTATTGGTGTTGATCAGGTCGATTTCTTTTTTCTATCAATGTGGATTTATAATATGAAAGGTAAGCTTCTGATCGTATTAGATAGTCAATACTGCGTAGCTAGCGTAGCGAGAAGGTCTGGAAAAAAAGAGAGGGGGGGGGGGGTATAGTATAGCCTCAACAAATGTAAAACAAGTAATAGAATAAAGAACGCTACGGGTTGCCCCTTCGCAGAGCTGATAGACATAGAAGACAAAAAGAATAAAACATCAAACAAACACATAACAGTACAGACAGTAGCTCAAGGAATTTCAGAATCAGTTGGTTGTCTGGTCACACGGATTATACCGTTCTGAAACTAGCCTTGAGCTACCGTAAAAAGGGGAAAAGTATGAGTAATAATACAACTTCGTGAGTGATGATTAATAAACAAATGCATTGTTTATAGTCACACACGAAGCTGTAATATTACTCATACTTTTTCCCTTTCTACGGATTACCAGCTTTGGGCATCGGGCAGCCCTCCTTATTTTTACATAAAAGCTACCGTACTTTTTGTGTTTTATATTGGGGTTTTTTTCTTCTTCTGTTTGTTAGCTGACGAAGGGGAGACCCGAAACTCTCTTTGTTCTTGTGACTTGTTTTACATTTGAAGCTATAGGTACCATTTCCCCCTTCTGTTTTATTTCATACCTTCTATTCGGATCTGTAGCTTCTGTCAGCCCCTCATTCTTTAGGTCGGGTGTCCACTGATGGTTTTGGTCAGCTGCGCATGTGACGAGCAGGTTAAAACCTTATCATTTATCAAGTTTTTAGCCGGCTAGTCACATGCGCAGCTGACCAAAACCGGCAGTGGACGCCCGGCCTTAGTCTAGCTAGAGAAGGTGACTCTCATATATACCTTAATTACAATAGTATATTATTACTTTAGAGTACGCTTGTCGTGTTGTTGCGATCACTTTTCCAATCCAATCGACCACTACTTATTGGTTTTGTTTACGTTTAATTATAATGGCGTTTTGTGTGTGTGTGTGTGTGTGTGTGTGTGTGTGTGTGTGTGTGTGTGTGTGTGTGTGTGTGTTCGATGCATCTGGTTTTGTGTTTAAAGTAGTGGCAATTGCAAACAATGGTGGTGTCTAAGGTAAGCTTCAAAAATAGACAAATTACATTAAGTTAACGTTTGGGGTAACCCCTTTATCAAAGAGCATACTATGACGAAAATACAAATTTTTTAAAAATGGATAGAGGGGAGAAGTGCGTATCTATGTTCTCCCCTCATAAAAAAATATGAAAATTGCAGTATTGTAAGTCACTCAAGTCTACATACATAGCTTTAGCAGTTCACCATTATTACTATCGGGGGACTCGAGATCTTAAGTTCCCTGGTTCGAATCCTGGCAAGAGATTCAGATGTTGTATCCTGGGGAAAGGCTCTTTACACATTTTCCTACCTCGAATCATGTGTGAATGTGTACCCCCCCCCACCCCCACCCCCACCCCCAGCAGGGCACGTCATACGAAGTTCTTCTCAGTCTCCATGGGGAGCATACAGTGTAGATTCGTGTTTGGCGCATCATTCTAATTACTAATCAATACATCTTCCTGTGCCTGTAGATGGTGGTTAGTAGGTACGAATTCATACATAATATATGAGTCGAGTAAGAAAAAACGTGTAAATTAAATAGTAAATAGTCTTTTCCAAGGACACAACATCGAAAGCTTTTGTTGCTAGGATTCGAACCAGGGATCTGACAATCTCGAGACCTACAGCAGTAGCCAAACAACTCGACCACCATCCATGATAACACACTCATGCCCAAACCTTATCATGTCAATTTGAAATCGGAAACCAGTATTGTAATAATTTATTGACTGACCAGCCATATTATGTAAACAAACGACCTTGACCCACACGCCACACACCCGCAGCAGCTAGTCATCTGGGTTATTCGTGGGGGATTTTATTAGAACTCCGATGGAATGACATGACGAGCCATCCAACATGCAAACTAGATACCTCCCGTTTCGAATTTTGACGTGTGGGTCAAGTTTCTCTTCACATACGTAGACAGAATGATAGTGGGGTAATGTAACAACAGTATCTACTAGACCATCAATGCCCGCTCCCTCTTCATTTATCTTCACATGGGTAATGATTTAAGGCTCCTTTGGTAAAATTGTCACAGTTCCTATAATAGCTGTTGGGTGAACACATAAGGCTACAATTCCATGTTGTCCGGTCCAGATATGTGAGAAATATTGAACAGTGTATTGCTTCTTGTACCAAACAAGGTTAATTGGCACAGTGGGCTGATCCCCTGCTTGCCTTAAAAATCTTGATCCATAGATTTTCTAGCTCTGTATCAAGTCATGTGTAAAAGTGGGACACAGACTTGCACAAAAACAACAACAAACCCATCACAAAATCTGAGAAGACAAGGTTATCATCTTTTAAACTTTATTAGAAACTATCAACATTACTAACATGGCAGAAACATTTCAACATTATTTCATAAACAAAAAGATATGTGGCAAAATTATTTTCTTTTAAAACATTTATGAAAATAGATTTTATTTGAAAATGATAAAACACTGCAACACATCTTATTCATTAAAGATCTTGGAAATTAAAAATACCCTCATGCCATAGACACAATCTCCTTTTCATTCGTTCATTTCAAATTTTCCTAGAATCACAGATTCTCTTATTAGTATCACTGTCAAGGGCTGCTTATTACACTTTATCATCATCCCTAGGGAAATGAAGCTGTGATCCATCCCTTCTTTGATGTAAAGTAAAGGCAGTACATAATTTGATCTAATTTATCTCACATTACTGCACATTATTGAAATCATAATTTTAAGGCATACCTATATATACATATAATGACATTTTTTCCTCCATTGGTTCGGGTTGACATCTCACATATTATTTGACACTATGCATCACATTTGAGAATAAAAATTAGAAGCTTTCACTCACAATCATAAAGTAAAGTCCTTTAGAGCCATGAGGCCCATAGAGCCGGTGTTTATCCCGGTTTCCGTAGCGTGAAGCGGACTGAGTGACAATACGTCACCCTTCTGGATAGGACGCTGGTCTATCGCAGATTACTTTCCCAGCTGTCAGCTGGTACCCATTTTTACACCTGGGTGGAGTGAGGCAATTGGAGTAAAGTTTCCTGCCCAAGAAAAACGACGAAGTGGCACTGATAGGATTCGAACCCACGACCTTCGCCATGAGAGTCCGCTGTCCTAACCACTAGGCCACCTCGCCTCCAATCCCACAATCATAATGCTGCTCAATTGACGGAATATTATGACATTGACCAAATACTATTGACAATTAACAGCAATGATAAACTTTACATATTTTACAACAGTAGACAATCTTTTATTGTGACAATCTATACATAGAGAATGCCAATATATTTTATTGTGACAATCTATACATATAGAATACCAATATTTTTTCCTTAAATATAAGATTATTTGACACCTTGGAATCAAAAAATAAATTGAGCTAGTGCTCGCCACTTCTGTATGCAGTGGGCCTACTGGAGTTTTTTAAATTAAAAAGACAGTGTATCCAGATTTGGGCGAAGTTGAGTTATGAGTAACACCTTGAAGTTAAAATATGGCACATCGGCTGATCTAGATCTGGCGTTGATAACTTGGTAGGCTATATTGTAACATCCCAAACGCCACAATAAAATATCTAAAATGGTACCTGCGTGAGAAGGGGAAAAGTTTTTTTTGGCTCTCCTGAAAAATTTCTAAAATGGATATATGGTCTTAAAAAATGGATATATGGTCTTAAAAAATAACCCCCCAGCAGGACACCCCCCCCCCCCCCCATTTATTAACCATCCAGAGTAGTCACTGAATAAACACATGCTGCTTGGGTGTAGGCAAAGAATAAATTAACAGAGTTCCTACAGTGCACAGTAGATCAACCTGTGAAAGTAGGTCGCAGTAAGGTTCACAAGGCTGGGCCATGCAGTCATCGTGTGCAAGCAGATGTGACAACGTGTTGTGTTGAACAATGGTCGGCCACACATTTTGGAATGAGCTTTAAATGGAATTAAGATCTAATATAACTTGTTGCATTGCACCGATTTAGGGTGTGTTTATACATGATGGCTACATGTTTATGTATTTTTTGCATGGTGATTCGTATACAAAAAATAGTTTGGTCAGCAAACATGCATAAATAAGTGTTTACGCAGAGTGTGCCATTACAGAGCAAGCATTTATCCAGTAGCTTCTGGGCCTACATCATCTACAAGAAGAATCATATTCAAATATTCCTTATTTTTTATCTAGTTTGAAAATAACTTTAAGAACTATCACAAAACAGTGCTTAAAAACCTTCCACTTAAAGAACCTCAGAAGAATTTTAAGTACAATAGCAACATTCAATCAGACCTCCATTAGACATAAGAAAGAAACAGGAAAAAAGAAGACCAAAGAATACGTGGCTAAAGATGAAATAAAAAAAACTGAAATGAGATGTGGGAGTACTGTGAAGACATTGCCCAGAATGGACAGGACTGAAGAACCTTTATGGCTCCTAGAACAGTCCAATGGGCACTCGGGGAACTCGTGAATGCATTTGGTGTCAAGGGGAACTAACAATTCAGTAAGTAACTTATAGGGTACTTAAAAGACTTTGTTAATGTCCCTATATGTTTGAAACGTCGCAAACCTTTTGTCGGCTGTCAACATTTCATTTCAATCATTTCTTGTTTGTTTTTTGTGTTTTATTCTTTGTTTATTTTTGTTCTGTTCTTATTTTGTTTCTTTGAAATTCATTCTGTGTAAATCGCTATCATCAGCCTTTTTGATTACTTGTGATGGGAAAATATTACACAGCTTATGCTGTTAACAGTTATTTAGAAGCATGCATGAAAAGGTTTAACATTTGAATGGAAAAAAAATACAAAGAAAATAAAGGGAAAAAGGTCAGACCATGAACTGTGGATTTGATGAAAGCCTTTTGGACAGCACTATTACAAAATGAAATGAAACTTTACAATGAGCTGCAACAATCTCCCTGCTGCATCCGTAAACAAGAGAATTTTCATGTTCACAAAAAATACCTTTAACGACACAGCTTATTTTTTTCTCCTTCCTTTTCTTCGCTTTTTTCCAGGAGACCTAAGGATGGAATCAAGAAGAAGCCATCACTATAATAATATTGTTTCATCTCTGATAACCATACTAGGCTTATTTGTTGAAAGTACGTCCACTCCTAACATGTTCAACTATGGGCCAGGGCATAACTGCCAGGGGTCAGGGGGCGGAGTTTGTGTGGAAAGCAGTTCCTGCTGGATTAAACTTTTAGTAACGTAAATAATTTCCCAGTTGTCTGCCAATACAGAAGTTGATTTTGCAGCCTTACAAAATTACTCACTTCATTCATCAATAGAATGGCAAACTGCTCTCAACCAGGACCTTTACTCTACGCTGGCCTTGGTTACTCGCAAATATATTCCTTATAACGATCTTTGTCATTTCTTATACAAGGTTTAACAAATCCGATGTCATCATGCAGCATTGTTTGATCTTTGTCTCAATAATCTTCTTCTGAGTCGTCTCCTGTGCTAAATTCAGGTTCAGAGTTTTCGTCATTAAAGCTGTCAATATCAGGGCTGGAGAAGAAAGACGTATTATGTCATAATCTGTCCTAATGAGTTTTATGTCGTGATGTACCAGCCACCAAAGCCCGATGCTCCATTTTTTGCCATGGTTTGAATTGCATCAATGTGATGGGTATGTGATGGGTATGTTTGTATATATATAAAACAACTATACATTTATATACAGTGCTTATTCTCTATCATCTCCATGCTCTAAGTGCTTTACAGTAGCAATCTTGCCGCAGGAAATCTTTTAGACTTGAGTGCAGCATTTGACACCGTGGATCATATTGTATTGCAATGACTAGAACTATTCCTAGGAGTTGGGTTGCATGCAAAGCTGTGTCATGGTTTAAGTCGTACTTACAAGAAATAACTCAATGTGTCTGAGGAAAATCAGAGAAAAAAGAACATCAGAGAAAAGAGAAAATCAGAGAAAACTTTATATACCTGTAAGTGCCTCTATGGTATAATTTCCAGTTTCTATAGCTGTTGGGTGAATACCTGAGTCTACAAAATCATGTTGAGTAATATTGAACAGTGTATTGCTTCTTATACCAAACAAGGTATATTGGCACAGTGGGCTGATCTCCTGCTTGCCGTAACAATCTTGATCCATAGATTTTCCAGCTGTGTCAGGTCATTTGTACGCAAGCGGGGCACAGACTTGCACATAACCTGGATACATTTTACCTGGGTCTGCGCATCGATGCATTCTGCCTTGTACACTGACCTCGGCCAGACACAGAGCTGGTCCCTACACTGTTTAATCACGGTACTGAAGGGAACAGATAACAAACAAAATAATATCCCCGTAAGGTTAGATGGTAACAATTTTCATCACTTACATTTCCTCTGGGTCATCTGAAAGAGAAAAAAAACCAAAACATTAAACATAGTAGTTTCAAATATAGCTTTTGTCAACACACTGGCGAAGTTTGAGAACCCCAATAATTTTTATAGAATTACACTAATACCAGTGTCCAAGACAGCTTGTTTTTCTGAGGGATTTATTCCGTTAGGTTTTTGAAGGAGTCGTAGAATAGTTTCATATCTTTATGTTTTTGTTTTGCTGAGTTCTTGGCTTTCATTGTACATCCATTGTTCTTTGACTTGTTACATTCATTTCAAATAAATTGATCTAAATGCTTGTATTCCAGACTTAAATGATTTACGTCCATCCATTATAATCAAGATTTCAAGATCCAATTTTTCTTTGTATACCACAATAAATGAAATAAATGAAATACTTTTGAAATACAAGTCACAAAGAAGAATAGACACAGTAAATAAATAAAATTCACATACACAAATAATAAAACTAATGGGTGAAGGAATAATGCTTCTGAACAGTCATGTTACTATTAAAGTACTCTAACACAGATAAATTAGGATCAATAAAAAATAAACACTAACACTTTTGGATGATGTCTTTCAAATCGGTTTGCAAATCCAATTCTGCTGCCTCTGGATGCTCCACTAAATAATCTTCCATTGCTTTGTGTGCTGCCTCTTTCATGTCACGTTCATGGATCACAGCTGGATCTGTTAGGGCACACCTGAATTAAAAAATAGTCATAAAGTAATTAGACACTTGCATCACTCAATTCACAAAATATCTTTCATAATGCTATGTTTAGACGGAAGTGATAATAAAAACTTGTAAAAAAATATTTTCTTAGCCCTAAATGCAATTCTGCAATCTTTTACATTTGTGTCTTCAAGCTTCAAGCATAATTATTTTAGAAAGGCGTATATACCGAAAGCATCCGACAATTAAGTCCATATTTTCAATTTTCATTGCATATAAAAATCATGAGTTAAAATCTGAACCAAGTGATGAGGGCCTATCCATTATCAATTTTTTTCTTTCCTTTTAAATCTGAACAACTGGAGATTGTTTTTTCTTTTAAAAATTATCATGGTTGTTTAAAATACAACACTTGTGGGGTCCCCTTCAGATCCTCAATTATTGAGAATAGCTAACTTATTTTAAAATAGCATCTTTTCACATATAATAAGACCGGCTGAAGCCAATGGTATGTAAATAATATATAAGGAATAAGCCTCATATATTCCTTATATATCATCTTTTCACTTTATCATAAGGAGTTGTAAGATAGAAAGAAAAATTGAAAATGGGATAAGCATAAACATTTCCTGGTTTTTACAAACCTGATTAAAAGATGTACATTTACTTTGTATCAGTTTGGGCTTAGTCGTGCCAATTTAAATTAGTAAAGAATTATCCTATGATTGCCAGAATTAAAACATATTTTCAAGGTATATAAAAACACATGATGGAAAGAATATCTTAGTATCTTACTTTTTGTTTTGATTAAAGTGGTCGTAATCAATATTGTGAGCCTTGCAAAAGTAGCAGCTGGAGGCACCACACACACAGGTCATTTTATTGCAACCTGTGTCTTTCAGGAACCTCTTGCCGCATTCTTGACATTTTCTCATCACAGCTTCTGCCATTCTATTTTCAATGTACGTGCGCATTCTGGTGCCAGCTCTGCTTTCCACTTCATTGCATTTGAGAGGAATGTGGTTGTCCTCTCGACACAATCTGAAAGAAACAATTAATATTCTAAACTTTATAACTCATATGACTCTACTAGTCACCTTTACTTTTACTTTTACTCACTTGCTTTTTCAGATTCATTTACTTCCTTTAAGTCATCTATGTCTGTGTCGTGTTTAGACCTTCATAGTAGAGTCAGGCCTAAATTTGCGAAGTTTTATCTTAAAATGAGGAATCGTCTTCAGTGATGATTTGCTGAGGTTTGCGTTAACTGATCATTAATCGTATGTCATCTAGATGACCTATTCCACACATTAAATGAGATAATTACATCATATTTACACATTGTGTACAATCATGGTGTGGAGATCCTTTCTAATTCATTTGTACTACTTCATGCTTTCACCCTTGACCTTAGCCATGAGAGAAGACACAAGGTTGTTTGTATTGCACAAAATTGTTGAAATCGATGTCTGTTTCGCAGGATGATATAGCAGGAGACTTTGCATTAGTTTAATAACTATTACTATATCTTACCTACGCAGTGGGCTGATCACCTGCTCTTCTTTAATTCCTGATGCAGAGTCTTTCTGGCCATGTGTTAGGTGATGAGTGGAGTAAGTCCTCATTGACATTTCGATTTACTTCCATTTGTCATGGGCACCCTTCAGGGCCTGACATATGGCTGGCCCCTACACTGCATATTGTGGTATAAAGGGGACCAAATAAACAAACAAACAAACAAACATCTTACCTGCACGATTCTTTAAGACATTCTGAGTTCAGGCACTTAAAAACTTTATCATCAGGATTGGGCATGATGGTAGCAAATGGACAGAAAGGGCAAGTCACTAAATCTGGTATTTCAGCCTGCAAGACTTCTTCCTCCTGTAAGCGGCTGACTATTTTTGAAAACAAATTCGCAGGAATAACACCTTGCAAAGTGCTGAGAGCAAAGCCTTCATCACACATACCAGTAAGGCAAGGAAACCTTAGAAAAATAAAAATACACATAAAATATGTCGTAATAATGGTGACCTGCTGAAGCAATGTAGACAAAAACCGGAGTACGGTATGTAAATAGGCCTTTGTCAAGCGACAGTTAAAAAGAAAAAGTCATAGTCATCTTAGCAATACTACTAATAATTTTTCTGACCTACCGGGCCTCACGCCCCCCCCCCCCCCCCTCTCACCCAACCCCATCTATGTTTTACTTGTGATTGTTTCTTGTTAATTGTTGCTTGTCAAAGGCCTGTTGGTCGAAATGCCACTGTTTTGTGCTGTCAATCAATGAAGCGATCTTACATAAAATATGGTGCACACATTTTCAGTATAAGTTGACAATGAGTTAAGAATGGGGGCGAAAATTGAATTACCAAATAAAATTGTTGAAATAAAGTTCCATACAGATATAAATATAAACAGAAAAATATTCAATCAGATTTCATCTGTGAGGTTTAAAAAAAAAGGAAATCAAGCATTCATTTCCTAAATGGAAAAATGTAATTATTATCCTTTCATGCACATGCACAACAAAGTTAATTAACATAGCAATCAATCACATTTAATCTACCTGGTCTTCATTTCACCAAATGCTGCTTCAGTGGACCTAACGACACACACTTTACAAAACAGGTGGCCCTCTGGACAATTGGCCAGGTCTTCAAACAGGCACTCATCATCAAAGCAGCAGCTGCACTCATACAGTTCTCCTTTATCTTTTGCATCTTGCACTTTCAACTGACGATCCAGCTCCTTTTGCTTGACAAAATCTATTCAATGAAGAGAAAATTTTGCTTGAAATGAAGTGCAACTGTTAAGTAAAAAGTTATCACACAAAATGAATATGAATATTCCCCTGATAACCAAAAAGCATCATGTGTGTAGATAAATTTATCACGGTAAAATCCTGTACCTTACTTTAATCTACTCTATTCATATATATATGTATTGACATGACATATCAAATTTATAATTTTTGCATCATTTTATGGTAATTCATTTTTTTTACTTGTGTCATTGAATTGTTGATTTTTTACAAGACAATGGTAAAATTCAATCAAAATTTTCATAAATATGTAGGCATGACTTTATGACCTAAAACTAAAATAAAGTTTATTGTGACTCTGCAATCTATATTTGATTTGGGAAATCACATATTCATAATCTTATACCCAACACAACATTATTTCAATTAATAAAAAAACCCAAGCAATTCCATTATGATACAAGTATAATATTATCATATCAAAGCTGATTACCTTCAACCTTGAGCTCATTATGAGTAAACCAATACTCATGACAAAAATATTCATCTGTCTCCTTTGGCTCTGGCAGCCGCTTCGAACGTTTCCCTTTCATAAATCGACGGTGAAATTTCCGATCAGCTGGGAATGATGAAATCAATGAAAGAGAGTTTATTTGCAACAAATCTACCAACAAATGAACATAGGTCATTACTACACATACACGCATCTTGTAGGGGGTTTTTTTACAACCTTTCTATGACCCCCCGGAGCGGTAGCAATGTAAGTTTAGCTCCCACTTAGGGCCACCCATTCCAGACAGTGAGACAAGTCAATGAATAGAGGCTGTCTAATCTGGTCCTATGGCAAGTTAGGAGGCTCCAAGGTGGCAGCCCCATCACCTATACTCCCATCCTCTCTTCTCTCTGTCTCTTTGTCCTTATAATTTCCTTCCTTGTCGACCTTTCTTATCTCTTTCCCCTGTGCACTGTTTTCCTGTACCTCTCTTATTGTGTCTCATTCTTAATCATCCTAGTCTCTTTGATTTTTTGGATGGGAAACCAACACAATAAAATCATGGCATGATATGAATTCGCTTTGTTCCAAATTATTTGATTAAGTACATACAGTAATAACGTATTTTTTAATGGACATTATTTACTGTTTGCGATTCGTAACACACACAGTGAGCATTGTTAACATTGTGGGCGAGGGAAAGTCCCAAAAGTGTCTTGTCCCAATAACTTATAAGTGAGTACTTTGTTATCACTTTATAATTTCATTAATATTGATGTAGCATACTAAAGATAAATTCAAGCATATATATATACGTTTAAACATTTTAAAATATTTGTTTACCATAGGGGACCAAGCAAACATATCAACTTGAATGAAAATCAACAAATTAAGACTTCGACTTAAGATTACATTAAAGTACTGAAAATAACATCATGATGCAATGAACAACCCCTACGTAGCAGTATGTTCATCTAAAGAGGAAACTATTTTAGTTGCTTTCAATAAACTAAATTTTGTAACTCACCAACTGGAGTGTGGATCAAGCCATCATTGATCTTCATGTAGGCTAAATAAAAGTGATGATTGTGTTCCGCTAGTGTCTTGGTCAAGTAATCTTTCTTCATCATTAAAAAGTCATTTACTACGTTTACTAGTGCATGCGCCTTGTACGTATCCGACACAGCCTTGGCACCATCACTAAATGTTTTTTTGGGATCTGAAAACTTGTCCAAAAATTCCTCACAAGTAAAAGAGCGTTTGTATTGTTTCGTCTTCTCTCTCTCACGCTCCTCCTTCTCCAACCTGTCTTTAAGTTTTGGATAGTCTTTCTTATCTGTTAACTCTCCCGCTAAAAGCATCCGTCTGTCTGGAACATCTTTCATCCCCTCAAGTTTATCATACAGGTAATTAGGATCACAGTCAGGAAAAAGTAGCTGCAGGTGTTCAGTATCCTGCTGCAGAAGGTCCTCTGAAAAATAAATTGTGTCACTCACATTATTTTCTAAGCAATGTGGTATATATACTGAAAACTATGTGATAAAATCATAATCACATAACATAAACAACTTTCAAGATTAATTCGCATTACCACTACTAATATGAAATTTTCCTCCTATTCGTTATCTATGATTACTGTCTGCATAATAATACAACCATTACATACAATTATATGTATAATGCAACAACCATATAATGCTAATGATCTACCAACTCTATCGTATGAATTACAAACTACTATGAATCTGTATCCGTGTATAAATACAGGCAAACAAGATTTATAATCATATCTAACGTTTTACCCCAAATATACAAGCTGATGATATTTATATCAGTGGCGCTTGTGGAATTAGATCTGAGAAAAATGTGGAATACTTTAAAGATTTACTACAAATTACACCTACAGTGAAACACGAATTCTTCTCGCAGCAGTGAAACACACCTGACCACCACCATCACACACAGTCGCGTTTATCCTCAAATTAATGAAGCTGCGACTTAATCGATTGGATTGGATTACTGTGTTTCTTGTGCAGTTTTAGATGTTAACTGTATTCCGTCTCTTAACGCTTCTCTATCAGGTTTTTTTTCCTGCTATGTATGCCTGAATTCAGGGACATTTTCAAGGCAGTGACAAATAAGAGTAAGAGGGGTAGGGTAAACATAAGTTCACATCTTATATAGTATTTCAGATATATATTAGTTAAATGTTCACGTAGTAATGCCTTGATGACCTGTTAAGAATTTGATTGCCGATAATGTTAGGCAAATGAGTCACATGACCAGGGCGCACATTTTGAATGTATGTAATGAAAATATGGAAATTTACTTGACAAGCGAACAAGAAACTTTACTCCAATTGCCTCTCTCGACCCAGGTGTAGTAATGGGTACCAGTTTACAGCTGGGGAAGTAATCTCCGCTAGACCAGCGTCCTATCTGGAAGGGTAACACATTGTCACTCTGTCTGCTTCACATTCTGGAAATCGGGTTAAAAGCACTGGCTATATGGGCCTCAAGGCTCTTAAGGACATAGATTATTTTTCTTTTATTGGCCTCACGACTCTTAAGGGCTACTTTACTTACAAGCAAACAAATTGCAGGAAATCATTGAAACAATGAAGACTATGTATACTCAAATCAAGGAAAACAATAACATACTTATCACAACAACCATGATCATGTGGCAAATTTTGTAAAATGTTATGTTACAAATGGTGGTGAGTATGCTAACACATCAACAGTATCCTTCTCTGCCTGTAGCCAGTTACTCGATCACACCTCTCAGCCAAGTAAGGAAAAAACTGTGAAGAGTAATGTTCCCAAGGACTCAACATTGGGTCTAACATTGCCATGATTCGAATGCAGGTTCTCACAGTCATGGTGGCCAGACTGAATTGTTTTTGCTGGGATCTGAAATGGGATGTTAATTTTAACGCAAGTCTCACACATATTAGACATGAAAATACATCAATGATCCCCATTATTCTTGATGATGGATGGTTCTATTATGCAATACATGGAGAGTTTGTATGTCGATGTTGTTTATCGAGTCCCCTTTATACCTCAAAAAGCAGTGTAGGGCCAGCCATGTGTCAAGCTCTGAAGGTGTACATGACAAATGGAAGTAAATCCAAATGACAACGAGGACTAACACCACTCATCACCTTACACATGGCTATAGAGACTCTGCATCAAAAATTAAAGACGAGCAGGTGATGACCCACCGCGTTATCCAGAGATCTCGGGTTCAATTCTCTGCCAAAGCTACTGATGTTGAGTCCTTGGAAAAGACTTTATATTACATATTTTATTCTCATTCGACTCAGGTGTGAATGAGTACCCAGCTACAGGAAGAGAAAAGCATTGTCAGTATGTTATGACACTGCCTGCTGGGTAATAAATGTTGTAAAGTTTGTGAGTGTGTTCTTGTACGGGGATACAGGATGGAAAACCAATCTTTATCTTTTATTATCATTAAACTGGTAATGCTTTTATACAAATATTACTCGTGATTTTGATGACACAAAAAAGTCCATAATAATAATACAATAATTAAGATGATGATGATGATGATGATGATGATGATGATGATGATGATGATGAAGATGATGATGACGATGACCACCACAAAGATGATGATGATGTTGATGATGATGATGTTGATGACGATAATGATGATGACAATCCCATCTTCAACAAAGGATACTGATTTCATTGTCTCTCTGTTCAAGAAGTTCCTTCAACTTTTCACTCTCTGAGTCTCTATAAGGGCCAACATCTACCGGTGGTGGTGTTTCTTGTTTGACCGTTGTATTATTGAGTACGGCTGAGGACTTGGAGGACGGCTTCTCCAAAACATGCCTCTGTGAATTCATTGGGGAAAGGGCTCTACATTTTTCGGCAGATCTACAATATGTCTATAAATGTAGCCTTACAAAAATCAACTTTACGTTATTGTGTCCATATCACAATACCTCTCCACTGACGACAATGACATTGTCTAGTTTATATATCTATGTCTCTATAAATATCTATGCCTGTTAAGCAATTCAGTACATTACAAATAGGCTATATGTGTGTGTGACTGACTTCATCACTAATTGATGTAAGTAATAATATGCTACATTTTCAATAACAGTTTTGAGATCAGAATACAGAAGGCATGCCTAAATGTACCATGTTAACATCCAAGTAGATCTGGAATATCTATTAATACATCCTTGTTCAAATCAACCTGACGCTAGTACCATCCAAAATTTTCTTTATGAGGACAACAGACAATTCTCAACATCCTACACAGGTGCAGTGATCGCTAAAGACTATCCTTAAATAAATGTGAATCAGATAAAAACCAACCACGTTAGCAAATCATATGCCAAAGAACATGTGATGCATCGTAAATGTGCAATATCATTACTATAAGTAATACGTACTTTCAAAATTCTGAAGCATTTCTGAATCTTCCTGAGATCGTGACCAACGTTTAGAACACTCTCTGGATCCGAATCTTCAAGGTATTGGGTGACAGCCTGCTCACACCTGTTCAAACATAAAAGAAACACTTCATTCTTCAAAATGGCCTTTGTGAGCAAAGCTTCAAACAAGAAATATTTAATAGCCATCTAACCCTTTGAACCCTGACATCCTAAGGCTAAAAATACCTCTCATCTGGCTACCAAACTTAGATCCTGGTCTTGAAATTAATCATCACAAACACTTTCACTTTCAAGATCACTATCTAGATAAAAGAATTATTAATATATTAATACTCGTCTTCATCCGATAATTTGAGTTCTCTTAGTACATCACCAGTCGTAAACAAAGTTGTCCATATACTTTTCAAAGGTTGGGAAAAAAAACTTGAGTTTCATGACCAATAAAAAGAATGAAAAATTATGGTAAACAATGAAAAATCAACAACAGGCGCGGTCATTATGATACAACTATCAAATCATGCTACTTTCAAACTGTTCAACGATTCTTCTCCTAAGTTTAAAAGGGGAACAGTTTGGTGAAATATATCCCCACACAAGTATAAATATGTAGGCATCAACATTTTACATTCACACTATGCAAAGAATTTGATAGATCAAATTAATGTTAAAACATTGAGATACAAATGGGGATGGTGCTAATTATGGTAAATGAGATGATCAATACAATATTGCAATGATGAAGATAATCTAATTTGCCTGTGATGCAATCACCTGTCAATCTCCTCCTGCATCAATTCACCAGAAAGCTGCTCCCCTGAGACCAGAGCAAGTTGTTCTCTCAATTCAGCATTCTCCCTTTTCAGTTTTGCGATGAGAAGTTTTGGGTCCAGCTCTTCATTAAGTATCACGTCATTTCTAATCATGGCAACTCTTTGCGCAAATCGACAGGTGGAAATAGATTCCTGCAAATCGAATGAAATCATTTTTTTTCTTCACCAAAGTAACATTTCCAAATAGAAAGGGATTGCAATGATTAACCTTAAGAAATCTTAACAAGAAGTCAAAGCTGACACCCAAAGGTCAAGGGTCAAATCCAAAATATTAGCTAATCTTCAGCACATCACATTATCATTTTTTTAAACACCTTTAATTAAATTCATATTAAAAAGATTAGAAAAAGGCAAAAAATCTTAAGAATGCAATCTCTTTGCTAGCATTATTCTTAAAATAGATTATTGATACAATGTTCAGTTTGACAGCTTTGAAGATATAAGGGTTCAAACTTTTTTGGTTACCATTGAATCATCCTTTTTTGGTTAATATTGATTTAAATAAATATCTACTTACATCCACATTTCTCTTCTCCATGGAGCAAGTGGCAATCATGGTAGTCATACAGTTTCCGCCCAAGCTGTCCCTCAATACCGACGTCATCATGGAGTTACGATACGGAACATGGCTGCGATTTTTGTCTGATAAAGCTATGATGACCTGATGGAATCAAATTTGACCTTTAAATATACATTTAGTTTCATCGGAATATTTCTATTATCTCATATTTTGTTGACTTCAATTTATGATATCCTAGCAGCAGAATTTGACCAGCTCACATTAATACAAATAATATTAATAATAACAATAACAATAATAATAATGTGAACTGTTAAGCACTTTAATAACTTCTATTCTTAATCAAATTTGAAAAGTAGAGTCCTTAAGAGCATTGAGGCCCATAGAGCCGGTGCTTGTTACAGTTTCAGTAGCTTGAAGCGGACAGAGTGACAATACATCACCATTCTGGATAGGATGCTGGTCTATCGCAAATTGCTTCCCCAGCTGTAAGCTGGTAACCATTTTTACACCTGGGTCGAGTGAGGCAATTGGAGTAAAGTTTCTTTCTCAAGAAAAACAGAGGTGTCTGGGATAGGATTCAAACCCTTGACCTTCGCCATGAGAGTCCGCTGTCTCACCTCCTAATAAAATTGAGCCAGTTCTTAAAACGATTTTAATCATAAATTACCTGCTCAAGGAAGTGCAATGACAAATTAATATATTTTGCCTCTGTCAGTAAAATGCCATTAACTCCAGTCTTGGAAACTCGTTCTGATCTGGAGAGAGAAAAACAATACAGTAATATCAGCTGTCCCATTTTTGTTTTTCTTATTCAAATTTTCACCATTTGACAGGACGATAAACAATATGAATGGCATCTATATATAACCCTTATCCATGATCATCACTGTGCTGTAAGTGCTTTGAAAATACGTATTACTTTCATATATTATTCATTTATTTTGATTTATTTAAATACTGTGATGTTCCATATCGTATGTGCACATTATACATGTTGTAATTTTTATACATGTCTGTAAAAAGAATTTCCCTAATGGGATGAAAATTAAGTATTACTATTATTATTATTATTATTATTATCATTATTATTATTATTAATGTTATTATCATTATTATTATCATTATTATTATTATCACTGTTATCATTATTATTATCTTTATTATTATCATTATTATTATTATTACAGTAGCACATTTGCCCTGGGAAATGATAGCTCTTCTGTATTCTCCCAAAGGGAGATGAGAAGGATATTGAATGACACAGCCTGCTGTGGGATAAATTGATGTAAATCTGCGGACCTGTATTTGCAAACTCATCTATATTTTTATCTACCATCATGTTGTAGGTGAAAAGAAAATATGTCTTCAAAACATTTTTGTGGGATAATACTATCTTTTTTTTATGTACTGCTAGGCTTTACACTATTATTAATACATTGATACATCTGCCAGTGAACAATCTTTATTTACCCTGCAAGATCAACCAAGTGAAGTTTTGCCCTCCGTATCGTGGCTGACCCTGCCTGTTTGCTGGTGAGGTGGACGGTGAAGATACAGTGGGATCTTGAAGACGCCATGTTCATGGGAGTCTGAAAGGGGAACAAACATTTCCAATTTATAATAATAATGATAATAATAATAATAATAATAATAAGAAGAAGAAGAAGAAGGAGGACGAGCAGGAGAAGGAGGAGGAAGAGGATGATGATGATAATAATAACGGTAATAATAATGACAATAATAATAATAATAATAATAATAAAAATAATAATAATAATAATAATAATAATAACGTTTGTCAATGTTGGCTCAGGTTTTTTTTCCATTAAAATTGACATAGCCATCTACATTTGTGCCAAACTATGCTTTAACAACAGGTTTGTTTTTTTCCATCTATCAACAATACATGTCACCCATCAAACTATATATATTTATTTTACTGACAATGATGATCATGAATATGAAAAGTGATCAAAGAAAAAAAATAAGAAAAACAACTCCCAAACAACCCCATAAAACAAACCTCAGCAATCATTCTGTTTGTGTCTCCCATAAAAAGTAGATTGAGGGCCTCCTCTTCCGACGTCGCGGGCTGAACAGTCAAATTCTTCAAGTGAATATTTTGATCTGAATCTTCCATCAGCAATACTTTACTGAAATATAGCATAGTGAATAAATTGTCATATGTTTGCCCTCCTTTACTGTACGGTGTTTACTACGTACTTCACTCCTTAACCACGAAGATCTCTCTAGTAACTTCAGATATAACTGTATGAGATTGTTCGGTTTCAAAGGCAAGTGAAAAAACTTGGAAAAATTATTGCTCTTCAGCCCGGTCTATTGGAGATGACTCAGTGGTTGGATTCAACTTTTGTAACCCAGGAGGCCTTGGCAAGGGTCAATTATGATGTCACTTCCTGTGGGTGTATTCCCGTCCCTTTCACCTCTCCAAACTTCCGTTATGTTTTGTCTTCTATCTGGAATCTGTAAAAATGCTTTCTGGATTTCAGCCTGTAGGTTGCTGGAGTTGGAGCATCTCCCATAATCTTTTGGAGGGGAGTCTCTATTTCTTTGTCTCTCGCTCTCTGTATCCATTTTTGGTTTGCTTCTTCTCTCTTTAAGCGGGGTGGGGCAATTGTACTCGTCATGGGAAGCCACTGTACTAGGGTTGGTTATCAGTATAAATCAAACTTTCACAGACTGTAAGAGTCTATAACCATTGCAGTCATTTGTTTTAATTTTTGACAGTACATACATTATCATACAGTATTTACTGATAAATCATTTAATTTGAATGATGAGAGAGTAAACAAGAGCATGCATACATCAAACCTGTCTGAGGCAGAAGTCGACAACCGTTGTGCCTCAAAGGGCAAGATGGGTGGAAAAATACCATAAATTATGTTTT
Organism: Dirona albolineata; assembly: GCA_031763155.1. Lineage (NCBI taxonomy): Eukaryota > Metazoa > Mollusca > Gastropoda > Nudibranchia > Dironidae > Dirona > Dirona albolineata. Next base: position 3,575 of record JARFNW010052170.1, on the reverse strand, counting down.
AATACGGGAATTATCCATTTAATATAGAAAGCATGCTGTAAATATTGGCTCATAGGCCAGTGAAAATCTCACGTCAGATCTTGGCCGTTGGCTGTCGGTTGTCGACCCCTACTCTGCAGCCAGTAACTCACGGTAAATCCTCCAATTTTGTTGCTTCGTGTTTAGGGTCTAAAAGATCATATCCGTTTTCATTATAAATTTCCAAATATGAGATGTGAACAGTAAAAACTTGATCTGGATTCTGAAGAAATCATTGGGTGACAACAACAAAAATTAATTCATGAGAGAAAAGTGAAAACTATAAACATAAAACGTGACTACAGTAAAACAATTACTTCGTGGGTGAAGGTACAATAAAGACCAGGTAGTCTCAGTTTGAAGTCGTGATAGATAAATACAACTGTGAATGATTATCTTGAATTGTGAATTTAATTCTTTTTAGAAAATGAAACAGAATATTAAAGAAACAAAAAACAAAATATGATTTCATGAACAGGATACAAGACCTCCCAGAACTTAAATCTGAAAATGTTGACATTTGTTTCTGTCTACCTTTTCAATAGTTTCAAAGACATATGACAGGGACCTAGGGATAATTCCTCGATCCGTGTAGCGTTCTGCTCCTCCAGTAATCGTAAAGGTCTTTCCGCTGCCAGTCTGAAACATGACAAACAAAATGAAATCATTCAATGGCATAACTGATTTCCAAAAGAAAGGGTTTGAAGGGCAAAACTTATAGATATATATGTGCATATATGATATCATATTGATAGATTAAAGTCTCATCACTAACATTTCTAACACTTCCCTCGGAAAATGTTCTAGTAACTAACTTGTCTTCAAATTTCAGGTTTCTGATATTATCAATAAACAAATTCTTTACTTTCAGAAAATCAGCAATATCTTGATAATGTAGAGTTATTGACTCAACTTACCTGTCCATAAGCAAATATTGTTCCATTGTAGCCTTGAACGACACTGTAAAAATAAAATTGAAAATCACTTATATTTATATAATACTGGTTCCACTGTAAAAAACCAAAGGCGTTCTATTTTTGGAAACTTAATTATGTAGACAAGCAAAATAATCAAAAGTGTTAAAAACTGTCATTCACTAATTTATCTTAAAATTTGTGAAATTTCACATCCTTTGAGGTAAGTCAATATTTGAAAACCAATGCTGTAAAAAAAAAACTCAATTCTCTACAAATAAACAAACATTCTTAGATAAAAATGTAAGAACTGTGTTGAATAATTCTTACTTGTCAATAACAGGCTGTGCTACATTGCTGAAAATCTCATCTTGAGAAGTCTTTTGGTCAAACACTTTGTCAAATCTGTGAGAGAGATTAGAGCATCCAACTGTTATAATTTTCTTAACATTACAAAAGGTAAACCGGAAAGCAACTAAACCCATCTTTACCGTATCTTTTACGATTTTTTCGATCAACACAATATATTAAAAGTTTACCTGAAATTATAATTTTCTTTCTTGTTGTTGATAAATCCTGCAGCCAGTTCCCTTGGTACAACAACATTGAGCTTCGTCTGTCCTGCTTCATCTTCTTCAATGTCATACAGCTAAAATTTCAAACGATGAATTAATGTTAGGTAAGTTGTGGTACAACAGACAAGCAACATACAACTGAAATTTGGTATAACATCATGTTTGAAAACTCCATATCATTGTTATGCGCATATAGTGGCTCATTGTACAAAAAATGACCAAAAGCACATTTGAATGTGGAAAATTGTTATTTGATAGCCAGGAGTTTAGGTATCTGTTCTAGCTGTTTAAACACAAATATAAAGAAATTTAGTCCAGAGTTGACTAAACTGTCCTCAATCTAGGCCACTTATGGGAGAATCATGGGACTTACGGACAGAAAAGCAAATGGAAACATCAATACACCTAACTTTGTTACAGTTGTTAAAGTTTTTTACATATTAGATATTAACGATACTGTCTTCATTCTGACAGCATTGACAAGCCTTCATTGATCGTCCCTGACTTGAAGTCTCAAATGAGAATCTTCTGTGACCTCATCCAAAGTTGAGTTTGAGCAGAGGATGATTAAACCCACAGACCAGCAAGACTAAGACGGCTCTAGAATCTAGCCTATCAATACAGGGTTGTATCATGTCTATCATAGTGTCTATGGCAGACATAGCATTTGCATGTGCAAACAAGCACCCTTGAATACTGACCCAGGGTATCTATTCCATTCAATTTTAGTCACGGACAAGGCCTCCTCTTGTACTTTTTGTACTAAAATAGATAGAGTGATAGAGTGATAATGATAAGAGTGTTTAGTTTAGAGAGAGCTCGTCCTTCATTGGCCTTACTGAGTTGGAGCAGTGGCGTCCCATTATAAGTATAAAAAGGGCTACATTTAATTGTTGTTTTGACTGCTTAACAATTTGATCATTTTCGTGGAATGAAAAAAAGGTTTTGTATGAACTGGCTTGGGGCAGTGGACTAATTCAACTTTTCTTCTCTAATTCGGCGTCCTTCGTTACCACTGAAACTTACGCCTGTTCTTGCTTGTTTCGACGGTCTGATCCGCGAAAATATTAGAATCGTTTGCTTGACCATATTGATATACTTTAAAGCGGTGGTCTAAGTTGACCTTTGATAATGAAAACGAATTTATTCTCAATTTAGACTTGGCAAAGCTCTAAATTCCGATGAATCCACCATGTTTGTTATGGAACTACCCTGCATAAAAATATTTATCTCTTTGGCTTTCTTGCATTTTTGTCCAATCACATGAGCTTTCTTTTGGTTGTCATCCAAAGCGGAAGCGCATTTCTTCCTTATTCGTTTTCGTTTATTTTCGTCAAATTTCACATGACATTGAAAAGCTAAGTATAAAATGATATACGGTTATCAATGCATTTGTATTTGCCCTGTACGGACAAAATACAACATCAGACCTGATAATTGGACGAGGAAAATGAAATGAAATGAACAATGTCAAATGTTTGTTTTAAATTGTGATCTGTATCTGTATCGTTACGTCAAATGATTTAAGTCTGGCGTATTGACGGGTGGATGAAAATAAATATGCACTGATTAAATCCACTAGAAAGTCACAAAAAGGTTATCACAGTGTCCACCAAAACGATATGAATACATAGATGCAATCTATAAATAATATAGAATCCCAATATAATTTCCAGGGGGAAAAAAACACGGAAATACACGGAGCATTGATATTGTAGCATACTGTCACAAACACATCTTACTATTCAATCACGATAAAAGTACATTATACGATTGAAATTAATATCTGATCAAAATTCTAGTAAATACTTCACGATAAAAGTCATAAGAACTATCACATTCACATACTATGATGAATCGAGAGACCGTTTCATGCAGTGTTTACTGTTTTTACAACTTACAATACTAAAAAAGTGATTAAGAATGATGCGATATCAAGACATCCGATTTGAAAGCTTGATATCGCATCGCTACTCTTCAGACTCTACTCCGAAGAAGTCTCTCTCTCTCTCTCTCTCTCTCTCTCTCTCTCTCTCTCTCTCTCTCTCTCTCTCTCTCTCTCTCTCTC